>JABWTJ010000213.1:1347722-1356733 GCA_016801875.1 Solanum sitiens
ACCCCTGGGCAGAGTCATAGGGCTCCTTCATGGTTTTGCGGATTTTTACATAAACTCTTTGAGTGCCTAAGTTCCTGATTTGCTATGTACGTCAATAAGAGTTGAGGTTATAGAAAGGTGACTATAGAGGAAGAATAAAGTTAAGAGAAGTATCTTAGAAAGAAATCCGAGAAAGAATTCTATTATAGTCATATACAATCTATAGATGAGAATCTAGTAGTCTTGTGATTAGAGTTTTCAGATTGTCACGATCCAAAAAAGACATTTCCACCAAGACAAGTCAACATCAACCCAACAAAGGGAAAGAAAAGAAGAAAGATAAAACAAGAACAAGATAAAACGGAAAACTTGTTCTTTTTATTAACACCCCAAAATCTTATTGTAACATGTAGAAGTCACTAATGTAAAAACATAACTCAAAAATATTAACAAGGCTCAATATTTTTGAGAAATATTTTTGTTTCTCAAGTAGAACAAAACATAAGGTAAAGGAACAACTACCTCTTAAAATCTTTTACAAGCCTCAAATTCAGAAGAAGTAGGAGATCACATGGGTACATGCTATTAACCTACACAAGTGTAGAGGCAAGGAGTGACTATCTAGAACATTGTACCAATCAATTAACCTAATAAACATGGCAACCTAGCTATAATTCGAATACTCTTTTTCATTCCAATCGAACCTCCTCAAACTAAAACCTACACATAAATAAGCTCAACCTAACAATTCAACAATAACAATTAACAAGGCTCAATATTCACCGTCCAAAGTCACAAGTCCACAACCAACATGTATCACGTAGTCAAATCATAAGTATCAAATACATCAATTACAATTAATATTTGATTCAATCATAAGCATCAATTATACATTTAAAAAAACAATTATATATTGGCCCAGGCCACCAATCCTCACCCTGGCTTAGCGTTCGAAAACAATCACATCTAATTCATCACACCATTCCAGTAACTCAAGCCATCAAGAATCCCTAATAATCATCTTTAACAATTAATATGCCATCGTGTTTTAAGCAAGTGCTACCCCAGCCTTTAAACACATGAACCCGACTTCTCATGGACCAATATGTGACAAATATAATAAAATAAATCAACCCGGTCCAGTTACGGAACCTACACACATTAAATATTATGTACCAGTGTGGTACATACTCCAATAATAGTAGTACTGACATGATACACAATGAAATAAATATATGTACCAACATGTAACTCGATCCAGTAACATATTTGTACGTTGTGTCCCTTGATCCAATAATATATATGTACTTGCATGGTACCTCATCAAATAATAGTATATGTACAAGCAAGGTACCCGATCAAATAATCAAATAAACAACACAATCATAACTACAATGAACAACATTTACACTCGTACACTTACGTAAATACATGTCTATCTACCCGGTTAAGAAAACCTAGCTTACCTAGACGCTAAGAAACTCCTAAAGAGCTCAGATCACAGACATTTGGCTTTGCGAGGGAGAATTCCAATGAACATCGAACGAGAATCCTTGTATTTTAACCTTCATTACACCAATAAATCTTCTCTCCACGGTTCCCAAGACGAGAGAGGCTCACAAGAACTTTTGGAGCAACCATCGCCTGTTTTATTAAATGAAAAGTAGGAGGAAAAATAAAATATATATCATTTTATCTAGGGTCTGATTTTATCATCTCTACTGTAGAAGCCATGGAAGTGCTATAGCGCCACAGCCATGGCAGGATACTTCTTACTATGGCTGACAGATGTCATTCCAAATCAATTCAAATTTATACCAAAATTTTAAATTGGCAACATTTTTTCAATTTTTTCGGGAATGTGGAGGTGTCTTTTGAAGAACAACGATTGATGAAAATCCCTAGGTGTAAAATATAGTTTTTGTGGTTTAGACTAGTATTATAATCTTAATTGTAGCACCTTGTACATCCGAGTTAGTCTTGAATATGATAATACAATTTTGTTATATCAAGACCATAGTAGGAAGTCACATGTATTCTAATGGAAGCTCTAGGTTGTAACTTATAAAGTGTATTCGTCCGAATAAAGATCACAATTGAGGAATATTGTTAAGATTAAAGCTAGAAGTCGTATTCCTTAAGACATAGTCATTATATTCTTACTTCCTACCCAAGGTACTCAAATTTCATATCAAATAGCCTTAGATAGAGTGTGGCTTATGTTCTAATATACATCATTCATGCTTAATGAACTTCTGCTAGTTGACTAAGATACTTAGATCCTGTTAGTTGACTAAGATACTCAGATCCTATTAAGGGTTGTTTCAACAAGTTTGGGGGCCTAAAGCCAAATTTTATAAAGAGGCCCTATTATGTTTTTTTGAAAAATATAAATTGAATAATTATAACATACTTAGTATAATCTTACAAATGAGTCTGGAGAGACATGATATGTGTAGACATCATGAAGTAAGAACGTAAATAATGTAAGTTTTCAATGTAAATTATGTAATTTAAAGTAAAAATAATAAAACATGACTCCAAAATTTTAAAAATACGATGATACTAAAATAGTATTGTGATAAATTTGATAATTGAAAAATAATATTAAAATAGTGTTAATTAATTTTAGTGCTTTAAACTTGAATAAGACGCCAAAAATAAATTTGATCTATTTTAAACACACAACAATAAATTTTACATAATGTAGAATGTTTGAACATTTGAGAGACTTCACATTAATCAATAATGAAAGAATAAAAAATAGTTAAAGGAGAATAAAGATAAGTATAAGAACACAATACTGTTGGTTCATGATAATCATCAGAATATAAATGAACTAGACAATAAAATAGATAGCCACATGCGAAACTAGAAAGGATTTTACAATTAACTAGCCACATAAGAATCTATAAAAGATAATACAATCAACTAAACAACATTCAATTTCTCAATTTCATTTTCTATACAATTCTTTTCTTCATATTTATCAATACATGAAATTTTTGTTAACAATTATATACATCTTTGGGAGAAAATGGGGGCCCGTATTTTGACTGCTTTAGTGGTCTTATGGTTGAGACGACCCTGATCCTATTAGTGCTCTATATCAAGATGTCTCACATGAATCATGCATGTGATTCTATTCCGAGAATATTATAAGGAAATATGATGAAAGAGTTTGAGGTAATGTCCTCCCTATAGCAATTCTTATAAACGTCATGTCATAATGTGTCCACATATAGTCCTATGTGTACGTTCATGGAATGAGTGCTCTAGTTGAGTTCCCAAATCCTAGTATGAACCAACTATTAGGAAAGTTTCAATTATAAGAAAGATAGTAAGAGTAGTTTCACTCATTCTTTATTCTAAAATTGATCTTATTCAAGGATGATTGATTCGAAGGGGATATATTATAACATCCCAAAAATTTATAAGCTAAGGTTTAAACCACTATTTATATGAGTGTAAGCTAAAATGTGATGATTTCTAATTGTATATATGCGTTAAAGATCAATTCTAAGTGTTATACGTGTAATAAATGTCATGTAGGGCCATAAGAAACGTCTAGCACTACATTGAGTGCCAAGATTTCCTACCGGCCAACTTTTTTACGTATGTTCATATAAAGGTCAACTTCAAATGACTATATATCCTAGTGCATGAAGAGTTATATCACCCTTAATTTATCAAACTAAAGATTTTGAGTCTAGTTTCCAACTCATATGACTGAACGTTAATCCGACTTCTGAGTACAATTTTGTGATCATTTTTCTAAAGAGTGGTAGCGTAGATACGTAGCAGATCTATCACGACCAATGGTTACCCCCTAGATGTTATAGCACGTCTCGGGGCTACCCCCTAGACGTAAGCACGGGACCTAGGATCACGAGTGGCCCCAAACTAACCCTGAGCTGGCATATCATAAGCATACTTAATAGAAATAAACCCTGCCAGAGGTATCGAGACATGTCTGGCGTGATCACAAGAATGCAATGCCCACGGAGGGGACTTATAAACCTACGGGGGCATGTAGTTCTATGATTATTTGGGTATGATGAAACCTAGTCCACTCACTCTAAGGCTACTCCCAACTAGAATTTGAATAAACAACTTAACAACAATTAAACTGAATTGGTCAAGATATTAACATGCTAACCAAAACTGCAACATTTACTACTCATAATGGAAAATTCGAAAACTGGTGCATGTATGACAGTATGAACTTACTTAGGAAGTGTAATTCATGAACGAAACGAATCTACACAACTAGGGTTCTAAAATTGAAACATAGTTATGAAAACATAATATTATGATTAGGATTAATCTAACCACTAAATCACAACAATAATCTGAAGTTCTAGATACCCTAAGTCTAAGCATAATGAAGGGAATCAATAATCTAAATGACATCTAGGGACCTAATGTGTAAAAGGAACCCACTAGTGAAATCCTATATACCCGGTGACAAATTTCACGAAGATATCTTTCGATTGAGGGGCTGGAACTGAAGAAACCTTGTTGCGTTCTTGAAAATCTTCATCGACTCTTTTCCTCTCTAGTTCTAAGTTTGATCGATTATTTGAAGAATGAATTGACTAGGGTAAGTTCTAATTTAGTTACTAGGACAAAATTGACAAAAGCCACGTAGTTTAGAATTAAACGACATAGTTTAAGGGTCCAACACATAGGGAAAAAGACCAAAATGACCCCAACTTAAAAGTTGTCACGACCACCGATGACTACACCAAAAGACCATGGACATACCGACGGTCCATCCTAGTAGGCTTTGTTGGGGGTTCTGGGAGCTGGAATGTTGGGGTCTCAACAATGGTTTTGACCACAGACCTTGGTCTCACCTTTGGTATGTAGTTCCTAGCGTGGTTCTAGGCTCATTCTGAAGATCCTATGTGGCGAACCAACGGACCACACCTACTGTCTGTGGTCCCACCCAGGGGCCATAGGTTGCCACCGTCGGTTGTACTTGTAGGTTCTTAAGTCTGCTATTTGGTCTATTTTTGATATGGGGTGTTAAAATTATCTTCCCCATGGAACTTTAATCCTCGAATGAAGTCTAAACATGCTTAATATGGAGGGAAGAAGTTGCATTACCTACCACTAAGTACCAAAACCTAATTGCTGACTGTACTGAGTTCCAAGAACATGAAAATTTGATAAAAATAACAAGAGTAAACATAGATACTGGAGAGGAACTAGTACCTCAAGTTGGAATTGAATTAGAAAGAAAGACATGAGTGTACTTGGCCTTCATGGTTGCTTCTGCTTCCCAAGTAGTTCCCTTAAAAGGATCCTCCACAAAACTTTAACTAAAGCAACTTCTTTATTCCTCTACCTACGAAACCGAGGATAAATAATTTCAACTGGCACCTTTTCATAGGTGAGACTACCTTTCGCAACTACACTCTCTAATGGTACTATAGATATTATATCAGCCGCACACATCTTCAACAAGGAAATGTTAAAGACTGGATGGACTAGCACTAGTTCTGCTAATATTGTAATAGATAAGCCAAAATACAAACCTTTTTTAGAATCTTGTAAGGACCTACATACCTTGGACGTTGCTTCCCTTTATTCCCAAATGTAGACACTCTTTTCATAGGTGACATTTTTAGGAAAACCCGATCATCATTTGGAACTCCAAGTGCCTTCTCCTTACATCTGTATAAGACTTCTCGCGACTCTAGGCTATCTTAAGTCTATCTCTTATGAGTTGAACGTTTTCCACTGCCTTATGAGTCGAATATGGCCATATCAAAGCAGTTTCACCTACTTCAAACCAAACAATTTGAGATTTACATCTACATCTATATAATGACTCATAAGAGGCCATTTAAATGATGGAATGATAGTTATTATTGTAGGCAACCTCTATAAGAGGAAGGTAATAATCCCATCTGCCATTGAAATTTATCACACAAGCTCTCGACATGTCCTATAAAGTCTAAATGGTATGCTCTTCCTTTCCATCATTCTATGGATGACATGTTGTGCTAAGATTAACTTGTACCAAGACCTTGACTTTTTGTAATAAGAGGTAAATTGAGGACCTCTATATGCGATGATTGACAAAGGAACCCCATGGAACCTGACTATATCATTAATGTAAAGCTTGGCGTAGTCCTTCCTCGAATTTGTAGTCTTGACAACCAAAAAGTGATCAAACTTAGTAACTCTATCTACTATTACCCAAATGGAATCATGTCGTTTAAGAGTACGCTGTAAACTTGTAATGAAGTCCATGTTGATCACTTCCCACTTCCATGTAGTAATATTAACCTCTTGATTCATACTTCTTGGTTTCTGATGTTCTAGCTTCACCTACTGACATTCTAGGCACTTAGAGACAAAATTTATTATATCAACTTTCATGCCATTGAACCAAAAGACTTCCCAGTGATCACAGTTCCTCTTAGTGGAACCAGTATAAATAAAATTCATGGAATTATGGGCTTATGTAAGGATTTTTTGTCTCAAATCACCCACCTTAGGAACACCTAAGCGACCCTGATAACGAAGCACACACACCCCCACCCCAAAGGGAGAAAACCTCTTCTCTCTGTGGGTGAACTTTACCCTTTAGTTGAAGAAATATAGGCTCACTGTCCTTCTTTTCCTTAACCTCCGCTACAAATGAAGATTCACAATTATTTTGGACTATTACTCCCTATCTAAAGAGTTTGTAAGACCAACTCCAAATCAAGCAAGCCGGTGAGCATATTTTGGTCATTCTTTCCTTTCTTGCTCAAAATGTGCTACACTACCCATAGATAAGCTGCTATGAGCATCAACTACTACATATCCTCAAGCAAGTGTGGTGAGTACCATCACCCATTTCCAGAGAAGAGTCAATGAAAGCACCAAATGGAACAGATTGACCTATATTTGAAGAGGATAACAACTTACCATAACTTAAAGTTGTACAAACACCTACAAAAAAATTAAAAACACGAACGGAGGGAGGTTCGGGTAAGAAATTATGAAACAACTCAATCATGATCCACTTTGATTGTATCCTTTTTTCTTATATAGATAGGTGTTAGACAGGAGATCTCTCTGCACCACTATTTGCTGGAAACGGTACTAGCACATGTGGTCCTTGATTGGCATTTGGGAACACATATTGGTCCAGGTATTTAGGGGGATATTTACCCTGCTGCGACGACATAGTGCTCTTTCGTGGTCCTGCAGATTTGTTATATAATATCTTGGAGTACTTAAGTTCCTGATTTGGTATGTAAGTCAGTAATATTTGAGGTTATAAAAAGGTGACTATTTGGGCAGAATAAAGTTAAGAGAAGTATCTTAGAAGGAATTCTAGTATCTAGATATATGGTATATCGAGAAGAATTTAGTAGTCAGCTGATTAGAGTTGTCGGATTGTCACGATTCAGAAAGGATGTGCCGATAATTTTCTATCCCTCAAAGACAAGGCAACCTCAACCCAACTATATGAAAGAAAAGCGGAAAGATAAAACAAGAACAACGTAAAGCGGAAAACTTATTCTTTCTATTATTGCCCCAATTTATCGTCACCTGTACAAGTCAGTATTGTAAAAATATAACTCAAAAGATAAACGAGGCTCAATGTTTTTATTTCAAAAGTAGAAAAAAAGGGAAAGGAACAAATACCTCTCTAAATCGTTGACAAGGCTCGAAATCAGAAGAAGAAGTAGGAGACCACACGAGTGCAAGCTAAGAACCCAAACAAGTGTAGAGGTAAGAAGTGAGTACCAATAACATCGTACCCAACAAGAAACCTAATAAAGAACTCAACCTAGATAGAATTGTAATACTCTTTTCCATTTCAACTGAACTTCCTTTAACGACAACACACACATAAAGAAGCTCAACCTAACAGTTCACAAGGCTCAATATTCACATTCCAAAGTCTCAAGTCAAAATCTACATGTATAACATAGTCAAATCATAAGTATCAAATATATTAATCACCATTAATCAATGAGTCAATCATAAACATCAAAATGCATCAACACACAACAATCAAATCTAGCTGGAACCCTTTTCCATTGATTTTGTGTCGTATCGGTAGCAAGAACTATTTCCCATCGACTTTGTAGCAAATCACTAGGCGGAACCATTTCTCATAGAATTTATATCAAATAAAATATCCAAAATAATTTCCACTTGTTTAATATCAATGACTAGCTGAAACCATTTCCCATCGACATTATATCAATTGCATTTGCCAGAAGTAAGCCAGACATCAAAAACACTTACCGGAAAAGATCTTGACATCAATACATTATTTATGTTGAATATTTTAGTGTCACTACTCATCTCATATATTATGTTAATTTATTAAGAATTACGTTAGATAATTATATTTTGATAGAACTAAGAATTAGCTAGAGCGTAAATTAATTATATGTTTGTAAGAATATTGCTGTAACACCCCATATCCAAAACAGACCAAAAACTAGTTTTTCAGAAAAACCTATAGGTGCAACAAACATGGACATCGACGGACTGTCGCTGACCCACGGTCCGTCCTGTACATCCGTCAGTGGGGTTAGAAATCCCCAAAATCTCATCCCAGGAAAATTTGGTTAAGTCCTGATCGACGGACGTACCTACGGTTCGTAGGTCAGACTACGGTCCGTAGTCTGTGACCGTCGATCGACACGCCATTCACCCACTCTATGAAAAGGACCACGATTAACCAGCACGGTCCGTAGGTGGACCCACGGTCAGTAGGTCTGACCGTAGGTAGGAATTGGCAGAAAGTTAGGGGGGAAATGTAGTTGGGTCAACTTCAAATGATCATAACTCTTAGAATAAATGAATTAGGTGTCCCATGACATACCAAATAATAGATAATTAGGTTAGATTTCCATAGTCACCGACCTTGCAAAAAACAGAGCTCCGAGTAAGAAGTTATGCTCATTTTAGTAAAGGCTTGTCGAACAGACCCAACCTACGAACCAAACGACGGACCGTCGATTGAACGAATGACCGTCTGTCCAGGTCGTCGTTTGGTCTGACAGCAA
>JABWTJ010000213.1:1356743-1464677 GCA_016801875.1 Solanum sitiens
TCATAGACTCTTTCTTGAGATTTCGTTTGATTCACCTTCGAATCCAGCTGGACATTCCTTGCAAACTTCACGTTGTTGGGAATTGACTGAAATAAACAAATCATATTCCCAAGTTTCCGCCATAAGCGATATAACATGATTTCTTTATTTAGGAAAGCTGTTGATTTTGGGAGAGTTTTCTCTTCCTTTGACTTTCCCATATTCATCCATCGGAAGAAATCTGCTGGTATCAAAGCAAAGCTATAAACCTGCATCCACAGAAAAATTGTTAGTTTTTAAAAGGACTGATCTGTGTCGATTCTTCAGTTGTCTGCTCCTTGTCCTGCTATCTCCGGTAGATCTTCCTGATCTCCCAACTCTTGATAAATAAAACAAAATATTTTATGCCAAAACAAATGAAACATAAAAGGAAAAACTTTAAAAAACAAATAAATTTTCGAAAAGTAATTTTGAAAAAGGTCACTGCCAAGTGTCATGTCACGTCTGACTTAGTAAACTTATTCGAATCTGATGATTGGAAGTATATCTGATTATTTGCTGGGGAGTATTCAAAGTCACTCTGGACTTGTCGATAAATCCATGTTTGAAATTTTGAGGCCATCTTCAAAATTTCTGTCCCAGTTAATTGTCTTGGCTTATCTTCGACTATCGCTGAGTAAATTACAGAATTTTTGAGACCCTCTCAAAAATTCTGTCCCAGTTGCAAGTCTCGAAATATCTTTAGTCTTGACTTGTTGAGGAAACATCTTATTCTCGAGAATTCTATCCCAGTTTCTATTATAAGAGGAATAGAAATCTTTTGGGATATATGACCGAACCCTTGTGGCGCCTACGTATCCCGTTGAGGCAGGAATCAGGTCAAACGTAGTTCCCCCTCAAAGGTTAATAAAGATAAGAAAGTTACAAAGAAATCGACCGAGGCCGATATAGGCCGCCTACGTATCTCATTCTTGAGAATTCAGGTCAAACGTAGTTCAAATATACAGAAATATTAAAAGGGATAAATGGGATGACCGAAACAACATTTGCCAACCAAGTCGGGGATTGCGTCACCTCCACTAATCGAGACTTAATCTGTTTGATAATCTCCTCTTTAATCTTTAGACTTAACTCGGGCTTGAACTTCCAAACTTTTTACTTCACCGGATCGAACCCTGGATTAATCGATAGTTTATGAGATACAACATCGGTACTCAACCCTTGCATGTCGTCAACTTCCCAGACGAACACATCAATGTATTCATTGAGTAAGTGTATTAGATCCTTCTCTTAATTTCATTCAAGTGAACGCTAATTTTGGCCTCTTTAACGAACTCTTGGTCTCCCAGACTTACAGTTTCAGTTTTCTCTATATTTGGTTTATGCTGATTTTCAAACTGCAGAAATTCTTCAGCAACATATTCCAGTACCTCATTTTTCTCTTCGTAATCATCCACCTCGTCGTCACCTGCCTCACTTCATCTCGTGACATGACATTGGTAGGTTTAAAACTTATATTACAGAACCCATAAATAGACAAAGTCAGACAAGTAAAAATATAGCAAATAAGTAAATAAACTAAATTTTAAATAAAGAGGCTTTCATTCCAAAAAGGGAAATAATGAAAACTTTGGCTCTGGCAAAGGCCCATGTTGCCTTTTTCAAACATCACGAGGGAAATTTAAAACGCATGTGATTAAGAAAAATGTAAAATGGTGGGTCTCGGGCCTCTTCCGTACTACCACCGATTTAAATATGCCTAAAAACAATGCCCTTCTACCAAGGAGTTCGGGGAATCAGGAACGGCGTGGAGGTCCAATTATGCAGAATCTCTCCTGGTTCAGCATCACGGATACCGGCTAGCTCGACCTCTTCCTCAATAACAACATCGATCTCCTCGAAAAGGCCGCAGATTCCTTCCCCAATGTCGTCAGGGTCGATTGGAGTTATCACCTTTGTCACACACCAATCGTCGTTTGCCTCTATCATATTCACATTGCCGCCTCCGTGATTTGGCAAAGGGTTGGTGTTGACATTAGGTGCAGCTGGTTGTAGAGAGACCACTTCTTGGTCGATTAGATCCTGAATTTTGTGCTTGAGGTTGATACAATCCTCAGTATCATGCCCAATGTTGTTGGAATGATAAGCACATCTCTGATCTGGCCTATAGAATTTCGAATTGATATCCACGGGCTTAGGCCCCACAGGATGGATATATCCGGCCGCAGCTAGTCGCTCGTATAGCTTTGTTCGACTTTCCGCAAGCGCGGTGAAATTCCTTGTAGGTTTCTTCTCAAACCGAGGTCGAGGTGGATCATAGCTTCCTTGTGGGGGAGGCATCTGTTGATAACCTCGGTTATTCGGACGCGGAGCTTGACCTCTGGGATATGAATTGGCTTGGTAGTTTGTCAATGGAGCTTGGCAATTCGGGTGGAGATTTTGATATGGTGGAGCTTGGACTTGATATGTAGGAGGGAGTGCTTGGTAGCTCGACTGTACGTTGGCACAGTTGGGAGTAATACCTTGGTAGTGAGAAGACAGAACTTGGTAAAGTGGAGGATGGCTTTGGTATGTGGGAGATGGATTTTGATAAATTGGAGGTGAACTTTGGTACACTAGAGGAGGATTTTGGTATACTGGAGATGGATTTTGGTATATTGGAGGAGAATTATTTTTCTGACCAGCTTGGTAAGAGTTTTGAAAAGGTCGAGAACGACCTTGGAAATGGGAGTACGAAGGTCTTCTTGGGTTTTTCTCGCTCTCATATGAAACAACAGCCACGTCTTCTCTCTTCTTTTTCGACAACCCTGAAGATTCGGGCGATGCGGCTACACGGGCTATTTTCCCTGATTTTAAACCGTCCTCGATAGTCTCACCAATCTTGACTATCTCGGCAAACTTTGCCCCAACGAGCAACATAATTCTGTCATAATACTCTGGTTCTTGCACCCGTATGAACACCTCGACGATTTCTTTTTCAGACATAGGTGGCCTCACCCTTGCCGCTTCCTTCCTCCATCTATAGGCAAACTCCCTATAGCTTTCAGTTGGTTTCTGCTTCATCTTCTCTAGAGAATACCGATCGAGAACTATCTCGACATTGTATGCAAATCGATCAATGAAGTCTTTGGCCAGCGCATTCCAACTGGGCCACTGCCTGGTTTCGTGTGAAGTAAACCACTCTAGGGCCTCCCCACATAGACTTCGGCTGAAAAGCCGCATCAACAAGGCCTCATCCCTGCCAACTCCCACGAGTGTGTCACAATATGCTCTAAGATGAGCCATGGGGTTGCCTACTCCTCCGAAGGTGTCAAACTTCGGAATTTTGAATCCTTCGGGAAGGTTCAAGTCTGGGTGGATGCACAACTCTTCGTAACTGAGTCCAGCGATGTCTGGGATGCACTGTAGCTCTTTCATAGCCCTTTTGATTTCATCTTTTATATCGATCTTTGCATCTTCCTTTGCCTTCCATTCTCTTTCCTGCTCTTCATAGTGATCCAACTCAGAACCGTGTACCTCGTGCTCAACAGGGACGGGGATTTGGAAAGTGTTTCTTTTGTATAAGGGTGGAGCTATGGAAGGACTCTGAGCATTTTGAGCGGTTTGGTAATTTTGTGGATAAGTCTGAGGATTAGTATTTTGATTTAAGTGGTGGTGGGATGTTTGGGGATTAAAAGCGTTTTGATTTTGATTTTGATTTTGGTTTTGAGGTGGTGGAGCGGATTTATGTTGGGTATTTTGAGGATGAGAGGGCATTTGGAGGTGGTTATTTTGAGGAGGAGGTGGAGTTTGGTAGGATGCGGAAGCATATTTGGGGGTTTGGGTTGTTAGATTTATCGCAGACGGATTATGCACAGGTGTAGAAGGCTGGTTCTGAGTTGGATCTGTGTTTGATGAAGGGAAGTAGATCGGAGGTCTTCCATCGGCAATATTAGGACCAAATCCAGGTGGAGGCGTATCCTGTCTCCGTTGCATTTCAACTCTCATTTCGGCAACCTGTTGCATCAGCTGCATGATCAGTTCGTTCTGTTCCGCTACGGTGGGCTGAGCCACCACAACGTCAGTAAGACTCACTTCGTCGTTGTTGTCTCCCATAACTGTCTTTCCTTTGTCTGAATTTTGTCTAGGGAAGGAATCAGTAGGACCTTTCAATCTGGTGAAGTAAGGATGATATGCCAGCTTTGGTCGACACAGATCAGTTAAAAAGTACCTGAGAAGTGAAACAACTCAAAGGCAGATTTGTCAGTGCAGATTCAGAGTACAAAATGCATAATATCACACAGAGAGCAGATAAACAGACAAGTATACAGACAAATATCGCGTCTTAGCATGCTTGTGACCCTTTTATGCCAAGGGTAGGCCTACCAATTTGAAGGATGTATATGTCATTTGAAACATCTCATTGTCCCAAAACCCAAATTTATACAAATTTATGAATAAAACTTAAATGGGGATACATAATTGGGAAAATGGGATACAAAATATTCAGTGCCACGCAGGGGTACAATCCTATACTATGCTTCCTTTAAACTTTGTGTCGTCTCCGGGTGCCAACGTCTTTGGATGAACTAGTAGCTTGTGAAACTATTTCTTAGAATTGACTATAATCTACTATTTACCCCACGGGACACTAATCTTTCAAACAACGTATACATCCTTCCAATTTAAACACATAAGTATGATCGTCCGTTTAGGTCGTAAACCATTTTGGACTCAAGGTGGTCTTTCTAATGGGCCCAACACGCCTTGGGCGTTGGGTCATCTTAGTTCAAATGCTCTTAAATTCGGGATTTTGGCTCGGCTTTACGCTATACTAAGAGTGGCTTTTCAAAAGACCGGGAACCCAAACGGACAATTTGGGCTGGAACTCGCGACAACCATTGGACGCATGACGAACTAATAAATTGTCGCTAATTCCGAAAAAGGGTGAGTATAAAAAAAAGTCCGGCTGCGGTTCCGCAAACCGTCCTTTAATATACTATACAATATATATCAGAAATATGTCATGATATGCAATGCCAGTTTATAATTTAAACAAATTAATCACATGTAAGCAATTTAATAATACAATTAGTTCAAATAGTCAAATCATTTTGGTTAGAACTTAATTAATCCCCAGCAGAGTCGCCATTTCTGTTTTATCGAAATTATATATATATATATATAAAGTTAAAAAAAAAAGAAAGAGAAATGACTAAGTTTCAAAAAAAATCAATTAACCTTATGATTTAAGAAAAATCGACTTTTCAAATTGATAGAGTCGCCACTTGATTTTTAGTAAAAAAAACAAGAAAAACTTACAATTATTTTTCAAAAGATTTAAAACAGATAAAAGTCAATTGAAAAGGGTTCGAAGTTCAATGTACATTCCGAGAAGGTGTTAGGCCCTCGGAATGTCCGCTAACTCGCGGTTGATCGGCGATTTGACTAAAATGACTTTCTAAAATAATTTATTTTTTGGACATTGAATAAATAAGTGAAATTTTTTTTATTTATAATATTATCTTAAGGGGAAAAGGAATGAGTGAATATCTTAAAGAAAAAATAACAAAATAAAATAAAAACATAAGGGTTAACAAGACCAATATGAAAATAAAAGCTAAGTATATATATATAATAAATATTTTGTAAATTTTTTAATATAAAGAGAAATGGCTATCTTTGGAATATAACTAAATTGAAATCAAAATGTTTGTCAAACATGAATAAATAAAGAGAGGGGGAAGGGGATAGAACAATTAATTTGGGCTAATCAGCCCAAATCCACAAATCTGATGGGCCCTTCTTCCCTGTCCTATTTCTAAGTGGGCCTTGGCCTTGGCCATTTTCCTTTGCACCTGTACTTAAAATATTGGCTTATTTGCCAACAAAGATGTATATATAGTTTGTGTATACTGCTGTATACAAGACGTATTCGATCCATTTGGGCCTTCCGAGGCCTGCCCTTTTCCTTTGAAACTTTATCCACTGCATTTTGACCTGAGTATTCACGTTTTCTGCACTCATATACTGTATATTCCGACTGTATACCAATTGGAGGGGCTGACTGACTCAAGGAAGATATTTTGTAGCCTTTATGGCTCGATGAGAAACCGCAACGAGATGGATTAAAGTCCATGAGGACTCGAGTAGAGTTTCACATGCAATAAAATAGGAATGAATTAACCATAGAGTGATGAAATAAGGCACATCTTGAACACGATATGAAATGAATCCAATTGGCTATGGCAAATTAACACACACATAAAATTATGACGGTAATAACAACTAAATGTTAATACTAATTAAACTCAAGATCCAAATAGTTAGCAAATCGGGTGGTTGACAAATTATATATATGTATACATATATGCATATAAAAAATATCTTAAAGCAACAAGTTTACACAGAAATTGAGCTAAATAAAAAATAAAGATTAAATAGGCTACGGGAATGCAAATTATACTAAAAATATTACCATAAATCCTAAACTACAACTAATAAACAAATAAATTCCTAAAGAAACATAAGCAAACTAAAAAATATATATATAAAAAATAAATAATAATAATAATAATAATAATTAATAAATAAATAGATAAATCAATAAATAAATAAATAAGTAAAAAATAAATAAATAAGTAAATAAATAAATAATAAATAAGTAAATAAGTAAGTAAATAAATAAATAAATAAATAAATAGATAAATAAATAAATAAATAAATACATAAATACATAAATACATAAATAAGTAAATAAATAAATAAACAAATAAAAATGAATAAATAAATAAATAAATAAATAAATAAATAAACGAATAAATAAATAAATGAATAAACAAATAAATAAATAAACAAATAAACAAATAAATAAATAAATACATAAATAAATAAATAAATAAATAAAAAAACAATTTACCTGATTCTGGGCAGCGAACCGAGACTACGAGTTTGACGGAGACGATTCCACCACCTCTCCAAACTCAAACAGCCGAAAAGAAAAAAAAAATATTTTATAAATATTAAACTGTGAAACCAAGAATTCCCGAAAATTTCTGGGTACTCTTTGGTCTCCTCTCTCTTTTTTTCCTCTCCCCCCCTCTTGGTGCAATGAAGAGAGGCTTATATAGGACCAATTTTTGGTCCAAAAAGATATGGGAAGCAATGTGGGACAAAATGCAAAAGGCCAAAATTTGTCTATTTGAATAGTTTAGAGTAATTTGATTTATGATGAATTCTCATAAATTAATTTAGCGAGCTTCTTAATCTTAACAAAAAAAATAAAATAATTAATTTAATCGTAAACTTAGTGATTCAAAATATATATATATATATATATATATATATATATATATATATATATATATAACTATGATTTAAACCAAACTAATTTAAAAGACTACTTACTAAATTTAAAATATTTTGAGATGATTTTTGGATAATCATAAAATATACTAATTATATACATAATTATGTAAAATATAGATATTATCTAAAAACTTTAAGAAACGACAAAAATTATTTAACATAACGCAAACTTTATATTTTTCGTAAATTTATAAAACTAATTATTTTAAATTGTTTGAGAGTTTAAGAAGCTCATGAATTAATTTCTACCGGGGAGGGTCAAAATTGGGTGTCAACACCCGCTATGGTCACTATGAGTTTTTAGTCATGTCATTTGGTCTCACGAATGCACCTGCTGCATTTATGGACCTCATGAACAGGGTCTTCCGTGAATACCTTGACTCTTTCGTCATAGTATTCATTGATGACATTCTCATCTACTCTAAGACCAAGAAAGAGCATGAACAACATTTGAGACTAACCTTGCAGGTACTTAGATAGCATCAGTTGTATGCCAAATTCAGCAAATGTGAATTCTGGCTGAGATCAGTGACCTTCCTGGGTCATGTTGTGTCCGATCAGGGCGTGGAGGTGGATCCCAGGAAGACTGAGGCTGTGAAGAACTGGCCAAAACCTCTTACTCCTACTGACATCCGTAGCTTTTTGGGATTGGCTGGTTACTATCGCAGGTTTGTGGAGGGCTTTTCTTCCATTGCTGCCCCATTGACAGCTTTGACTAAGAAGAAAGCCAAGTTCGTATAGACGGAGACTTGTGAGAAGAGTTTCCAGGAGCTCAAGGACAGACTCACTTCAGCCCCGGTGCTTACTTTGCCTAAGTGTGGTGAGAACTACACTGTTTATTGTGATGCATCTAGGGTTGGTTTGGGTTGTGTTCTTATGCAGGTTGGTAAGGTGATAGCCTATGCATCTAGACAACTCAAGGTTCATGAGAAGAATTATCCCACTCATGACCTGGAGTTGGCAGCTGTGGTATTTGCACTGAAGCTGTGGAGGCATTATCTGTATGGAGTGCATGTAGATGTGTTCACAGACCATAAAAGTCTCCAGTACGTGTTCACACAGAGGGAGTTGAATCTACGTCAGCGGAGATGGTTGGAGCTGTTGAAGGATTATGACATGAATGTGCACTATCATCCAGGTAAGGCTAATGTTGTAGCTGATACTTTGAGCAGGATGAGCATGGAAAGTACAGCTCACGTTGAGGATGAGAAGAGGGAGCTGGTAAAAGATGTACACAGACTGGCCAGACTGGGTGTGCGTTTGGTTGACTCCACTAGTGGGGATGTTTCAGTTCATCCTAGTTCTGAATCATCCTTGGTAGTTGAAGTCAAGCAGGGTCAGCATCTAGATCCCGTGTTGATGGAGTTGAAGGACTCAGTGCTGCTGAAGATGAATGAGTCTTTCGCTTTGGGAGGTGATGGCATACTTAGATATCAGGACAGGCTGTGTGTGCCAGATGTGGGTGATTTGCGGACCAGGATTGTTGCAGAGGCCCATGGTTCCATATATTCTATACATCCAGGTTCCACCAAGATGTATCATGATCTCAAGCAGATTTATTGGTGGGATGGCATGAAGAAGGACATTGCAGAATATGTGGCCAAGTGTCCTAATTGTCAGCAGGTTAAGGCAGAGCATCTTAAGCCTGGTGGTCTGACGCAGATTATTGAGGTTCTGACTTGGAAATGTGAGGCCATTAATATGGACTTCGTGGTTGGGGTTCCGAGGACTAGGAGGCAACAAGACTCTATATGGGTTATTGTGGACAGATTGACTAAGTCTGCCCACTTTATCCCTGTGAAGTCTACTTACAGAGCCGAGGATTATGCGAGGCTCTACATTGATGAGATTGTGAGATGGCATGGGATTCCCTTGTCTGTTATTTCAGACAGAGGAGCTCAGTTTACTTCTCATTTCTGGAGATCTTTCCAGAAGAGCTTGGGCACGCAGGTGAAGCTTAGTACTGCCTTTCACCCTCAGACAGATGGGCAGGAAGAGCGCACCATACAGACATTGGAGGATATGTTGAGGGCGTGTGTGATTGACTTCAGAGGTAACTGGGATGACCATCTGCCTTTGATAGAGTTCTCGTATAATAATAGCTATCACTCCAGCATTGGGATGGCACCTTTTGAGGCACTGTATGGTAGGAGGTGTAGATATCCAGTTGGGTGGTTTGAGGTTGGAGAGTCATCCATTTTGGGGCCGGAGATCATTCATGAGGCCTTAGAGAAGGTCAGAATGATTAGGGACAGGTTGACTACTGCGTACAGTCGGCAGAAGTCATATGCTGATAACAGAAAGCTACCCTTAGAGTTTGATGTTGGTGACCAGGTTTACTTAAAAATATCGCCTATGAAAGGGGTGATAAATTTGGTAGGAAAGGGAAGCTGAGTCCGAGATATGTTGGGCCATATGAGATCCTACAGCGTGTGGGTGAGGTGGCCTATGAGTTGGCATTGCCCGCAGAGTTGGCTTCTGTCCATCCAGTTTTTCATGTATCTATGTTGAAGAAGTGCCTAGGTGATCCAGCATCAATCTTACCTGTTGAAGGTTTGGGGGTTGATGAAGACTTGTCTTATGAGGAGGTACCGGTTGAGATCTTAGACAGACAGGTCAAGCGGCTGAGGAACAAGGAGGTTGCCACAGTGAAAGTATTGTGGAGAAATCATCTTGTTGAGGGTGCTACGTGGGAAACTGAGGCCGACATGAGGGCACGCTACCCTCACCTGTTCAGCTCTTGAGGTTAGACTTTATACTCTTAAACCTATGCTTCCTTACTTCCCCGTATTTTGTTGCTATTGATTGACTGTGAATAGTGCTTTTGTTATGATTGGACTCGCATTACAACATGAAGTAGTAGTGTCATTCGGGGACGAATGTTCCTAAGGGGGGGGGGGATAATGTAACAACCCTAAAAATGAATAGGATCAAGACTTATGTTTCAAGAATGCTTGTGATTAGACCAAGGTCCACACGTATTGATACGCGTAGAACCAGACCTCAGAACCCTTACTACGACAAAGCCAAGTAACTTGGGGAGTTAATTGAGCTTGGAAAGGTTGGAACCAACCATGTGAGGCTCGCGAAAACAAAGATTTAATTGAAAGAGTTTTTACCGGACTAAAAAGAAGAAGTCTTAAGTTTTGAGAGTCCAAGGGTAAAATGGTCTTTTCCAAGCCAAGCGTAATATTGTAATTACCCTGAGAAATTAATTAATTAATTAATTAATTAATTTAATTAAGGTAGGGGCAACCCGAATTGACCCATTTCTCGCAAATGGGGTCACTCGGGTTCGAGCCCACTAGAAGCAAGATTTAACTTGCTTTTATTTTAATTTGTTAACTTAATTTTTAATAATTAATTAATATTAGCTGATTTAGGAAAAAGAAATCAGATTTTTATTAATTTTAATTAATTATTAATTTGACTAAGTCCTACCCACAAAGTCCTATCTCTACTAGACCACTATCTCCTATCTCCCATTCTCTTTGCACGTTAATATCTCTCTCTTTCACTCTCTTTTCTTGGCTGCAAATGTGATAAAACAATCAGAAAAAGAAAAACCAAGTAAAGGCAAAAGTTCATCAAGAACTTGAAAGATAGAAACACAAAAGAGAAAGCAATCCGGTAGCGTTAAGCAAAACGTACTACACTAGTCGAGTAAGGTGTGACTTTGGGTGTGTGTGGACTGATTTGTGGAGGAGTTCTTGGGCAGCATTCTGAACATTTAACAAGAAAACAAAGGTATGGGTTTTCTTACTCTTGGTCCCTTTCCCAAGAGACCCTTAAGACTCAGATAATTCTATTTCGAAACTAGGACTGTTCCCCATTTCATGCTCCCTGTCATTAGCTCCCAACGAATTGTAGGTTGGTATGAATGCTGGTAGACTTAGGATTACGTGACATTTGTGTTAAATGTTAATGTGTTGGATGTACGTTAATTTATGAAAAGACAAACCATGTGTGTGTTCGAATTAAGAGCAATGTATGGCGTGTTGGAGTCTCGGCCTAGAGGCTTGGAGTAGTTAATGTTTTGTTTGTTGTTTTATGTACACCAATTGAAGTAAATTGTGATGTTCATGTGACATGAAGTGTGGCTGAATTGAGGAGTAAACATCTTGGTTAAGAATTCGTGAAAAAAAATGTATTAAAGAAAGCACCAAATGAACTATGTGTTGCTCTATAAATTCACGAACAAATGGAGATAAAAATGAGTAATGAAGTTGCCTTAAATTTCTAGCATTATGTTGATATATCTCTGCCAAATTAACTTGATTAGAAGGTTAAGAAAAATAGGTGAGGTCATTGAGGGTCGAACCCGAGACCTCACCTCTTTAAAATCCCCCAAAAAATTAAAGAAGGAAAATTTGTATGGTGAGGGGGATTCGAACCGTACCTTGGCTGGGAAATAAGTGTGAAAATAAAAGAAAATAAGAAATGAGAGGAGTGGGATTCGAACCCACACCCTCTCGGTTAGAAACCAAGGAAAAGGAAAAATAAAGAAAAATTATGAGAGGCGTGGGAATCGAACCCACGACCTCTATGCGGATGAGGGAGATAAAAATAAGATAAAAATGAAATGAGGCTGTGGGGATTCGACCCCACAACCTCATAGTCAACTCAATCAGTCAACTCTTAAAAGGGAGAATAAAATAAAGAGGTTGTGGGGGTTCGAACCCACAACCTCTCGGCCTTAAGCGAATGGAAGGGAAAGGAAAATTAAAGGAGAATTTTAGTGTGGCTGAGGGACTCGACCTCGGGTCCCAAAGTCTCCCATAGGCCAAAATAAATAAAAGAAAAATGAAAATGGGGTTGTGGGGGCTTGAACCCACAACCCATCGGCCAATGTAAGAGAAATTTAAAATAGAAAAGTAAGCCCTGAAAGTAAATATTGTGATTTGACTTAGAAATAAAATGTTATGAATATTAGAATAAAATCGATTAAAAATGTAAATGATATCCAATTGATTTAAGACTTGGGATTCCTTGTCCAAACTTCCGTATTGATACATAAATCATACGTGAACAAAACGTACAAGAATAAATGCCACCTACTTAGATCTAATTCAAGATCTTGGCATAAATACAAGATACATAAGTCTTGTACTACATAATCTTAGGAATGTAAGAATTACTTAACGAACTACGAATGAAGCCTCATGGCTTGTGTGTATAGACTCATAAGTCTAACATACATTCAAAATAAGTGAACCTAAGATGTATGAAATGAAATGATGAACCCTAGAAGGGTTAAGTATGAGTGTAAATACACTAAATGGCCAAGTGCATTGGCATATGATGAGATGAATAATGAAATGATGAAATGAACTTTCACATAATAAGAGGTGAGTAACTATGAAAAAGCAAAGGTGTTAATGATAATGAATGTGGTGACAACATGATATGAGGCTAATGTAAATGATGAGAGTAATCTCAAATGAGCCTAAGTAAATGTTACCAACACGTACTCACCTATGAGGGTGTAAGATAATGAAGAGACAAGTCTCTATGAACACTCTAATGAGAGTATTGAGCTTAACACACTCAATACGAATGATGAGATGAGAAATCATCTAATGAGATATGATGTCCTCATACTAGAAGCCAGCTTCCATGACGTATGAGATGAATGTAATGGAACTTTATACTGAGCACCGATAGACTAGCTATGAGCGGTGATGCCTTCTTTCGGGAAGGGCGGAGGTTCACGTAACTCTCATGAGATGAGACTGTCCGGCTTGCCGGGTATGGGTCTCCTTATATCTCCTAGTCTTCAAACCTATACTGCCAATATAGGGATCTGGCGGGGTTAAATTTCCCATGTACGCTAGCATGTTATTGGATCACTTTGGCCGGTGATTCCACCTCTTTTCGGTGTGGGGGAGACACTGGATTTCATGATGCTCACATGATCTATGTCGGTTAAAGTTAAAGTTCCCAATGAATGAATGAGGCCACCCTCAAATGATGCACATAATGAAATGAATGATACCAAAAGTGTTAGGAGGATAGGATAATCAAAAGGTGAGTTAGATTCAAGTAATGACATTAGGTCATTCTTGGTCATTGCACAACGAACCTAATGAAAGTCTTAAACTACATCCTAGGTATAACTGGTGTTTACACTAGTCTATGAATGAAATGAAATGGAGTACGTATGAATGAACGAAGCAGACTCTGTGTTTGCTAATGAAGACTTCCTAGTTGAGGTCCCATATGTTGAGCACTCATTTTGGAAAGTCTTAATGTCAAAGTCCATGATTCCAAGGTCTCATGGCATATGAATGAATGATATGAAAGATGATATGTGCTATATGTAATATGATATGTGATATGTGTAAGATGTTATGTGATGTGTGCAATATGATAAGTATGATGATGCATGTTACTCTCATGGCATGACTTTCCTAATCCAAATTTGGAAAGTTCACTAACTTTCCTAATCTCAATTTGGCAAGTCCACTGACTTGACTTCCAAAAATCATGTTGTTAGGAAAGAGCTATTCTTTCTCATGCATGTCCTTGGTCTGTGCTTGCATATACCCATACTTAGTACAAGTGTGTACTAACTCTATACAAACTCTACTATTTTAGGTGCAGGCACAGGTGGACGGTAGAGCTACAGGATCATCGCTGCAGTTATCCGGACGTCTAGCATTCATCCGGTTTTGGTAGGTCCTCATGCTTTCGAGGATGCTACTGTTTATGTTCTAGCTTAGTTTAGGAGTTGAGCTAGTGGAGTATGTTCCACTAGCGTTTCTTTCTTATTTTATTCAGACTATGTATGGGTGCCATTTTGGAAATTATACAATTATGTTATTGAACTATTTCTTTCATTTGATTATCTCCTAATGTTTAGATGGTTGATGTTGAACGAATTACGAATATATTAGGAATGTTTAGTAAGTAATGTTTAGAAACAAAAAGTTTCAAATTTTCCGCTAAAATTAACCTATGTAAAGTAAGAATGACGTAAGTAGGCTTGTCTGCGATCTCTGAGAGGTCAACGACGCCGGTCTCGTCTGGGGTCTAGATTCCAGTCGTGACATATTTAATCGAATAAGTCGGTCAAAATTGATTGTCAACAATAGATATAAAAAACATTAATTTTATTGATCAACGAAAGTTTATCAATATCAAACTTAATATATAAATATCCTTAAATTGATCATCAGTATTTCTTTAATTAATAATATATTTCATATCTGAAACATTATATAAGACTTGATTTGTTAAACTACTCGACGAGTATATAATCCACATATTTCATTCTCCAATGAATTATCCTTTACATGTCATTGCGGTATGATCACTACACTTGATATTCATTCAAGATCGAACGTAAAAATCTTGATAGAACTTGCTTTGTATAGTACTTTACGATGTTCAATTGTCTATTTCATAAATTGAAAATTTAGTATTATGCATAATAGCAAAATTATGATTAATAGGAATATTTTAAACAGATCAACCTCTGAATGTCTTCTAAAAAAATGAGATTCGAATGTTGCTTTTATTAAAAGTAATTAGATTAAACAAAAAATATCGATCTCATCAGGTCGGTATCACATTAAATTGTAAGATAAATAAATAAAATAGTCATGCTAATTAATAATGCTAACATAAGGAAGTCATTATTTTAAATTAATTTATTTTTGAACTTATATAAAACCATCATTCGGAGGACGATTTATTTAAAGTTAATTGAAAATATTAATTCATCAATTTTCTGAAAGTCACATACAAATATTTTAATTAAATTTAATTTAATTACATATTATTTAATTTTATCGACTTTTGAAAGTCGGTATTATAATTTTTTTATTTTTTATTTTACACAAAATCGCCTTCGGAAGACGATTTAAATAAAATTAATTCAAAAAATTACTCAATTTTGTTTTTACATTAATTTGAGAAAAAATAAAATATTGTTATGTATTGATTTATTTAATACCGACATCAAGAGGTCAATTTTTATTGTAATTCATTTTCGAAAAAAATTCCGACCTTCAAAGGTCGGTATTTGATTTTTCCGCTTTATTTTTCATAAAAACATACTCCTTGTAGTTGATTTTCTAAAAAAAAAATTATTTTTTATTCTTTTTAACCATACCAACCTCCGAAGGTCGAAAATTACTGACTTTTATTTGAGATCGATATTTACTATTTTTTTTAGTAGTGTTCTCATATTAATATGATAAAAAAATATAACTTAAATATTCATATAAAAATTTAAGAGAAATGTCAAATTAAATATTTTAACATTTTAGCAAAATAATGTATATATTTGTTGGTTATTCGGTACAAATTTTTTTTTCCTCCAATTAAGTTGTTTGTTCTATTCATGTTCCCAACTATATTGATTATTTTCATATTCTCTATTAAAAAAAATCGATTAGACTTTTCATCTTTCACTATAATTTGTGTTTTTTATTATCTTTATCTTAATATGTATTTTTGTACTCTTCCACTTTCAACCTTTATAATTCTTAATTTTATTTTTACTAATGCATTGATTACACAATAAAGAAGAACAAAAACAAATATAAAAAGAAATAGTGAGATTGTTATTGATACCAATGTTTGAAACGATTTCGTAGATAAGGGTAATTCAAGGGAGTGAGTTTTAAATATTATTATTGGAGAAATATTGTTTGTGATAGAGCAAAAGGAATCCAGAGTTACAAGGGCAAAAAAGTTAAACAAAAATTTCTAGAAGGCAACAAAAAATAAGGTTCAAATTAAAAGGACAACATTTAGACGGAAAGTGTAATAACCCGAAAGGTCATTTTTGGGAATTTTGAATATTCGTTTAACTCGAGTTAATTAATCGATAGTTAATGGACTAAAATGATCACTTAATAATATTCTATACCACTTGGCCAATGGGTTAAAGTGAATTAAATGGGTCATAACTGAATAAAGAAAAGAATAAAAAAAAAAGAGGCGGAGTGTTTCGACATTGCGAATCTCGAACTGCTTCAGGTACTGCATCAAGTGCTCTACGTATTTTCGTTAATTTCTGCATATGAATGTGTGTGAAATAATATTATAATAAGTAGGAGGGAAAGAATTTGCGTCGTATGTTTCTGGATCAGATAAGACAGTGTATTCTTCTTCTTTTGTTTTTTTAACCCTTAATTCTTTAATCAATTTTAGATTTGTATTAAGGGAGTGAAGTGATGATTAGTCAATGATTCCTTTTTTTTTTAGAAGTTACAATTTAGTAATTTAGAATGGGTGTACATCATATCACTGTAAGTGGATTAGGTTGTGTGATGCCGTGTAATTTTAGTTTTATTTTATTTTCTTTATTATGGTAAGTTGGATCAAAATTTTAATTTATTGGTTGGGTGATTTGAGCATAGATAATTTGATCGGTACTGGTCGACATTGAAAAAGAGAAAGGACAAAATATTTGTCATAAATGAAAGAATAAGGGGAATGGAAATTGGAAGATGTTCAACGTGGGTTCTGGAAAATTATTGTGAATAGTTTTTAGGAATATTTTAATGTGTAATGATTAATGTACATAAGTGGATGGCAATTAGGAATTAGAATGAGTATATCCAGTGGCGTATTGGGATTTGAATGTTGTGCTCTTTCCGTGGATGATTGGTGATTTGGCTTAAATTCTTATTATTATCACATTATGAGTTAAATTTTGATATATTGGGATAGGTATGTAAAAATTTGATCTATGGTATCATATAAATACTATTCAAATTATGATATTGGAAAAGAATTGGGAATAACCCTAAGCTTGAAACTTAGGAACTTGATTATAGATTTGGGTGATCTTCTGGGTCTAGGCTAAACCTATAGTAATATGGATGTTTTTTGTTTCAAAACTTTATTGTGAATATGTACTTAAATAGATTGCATTGGTTTGGAAGCTCAACGAAAAGGGAAGGCTCAAGTCCCGGAGTGATTGGTGGGTTATTTGAGGCAAGTGGATTTCTAAACCCTTGTTAAGCGTATGAAATTCGTATATTTTCTTGTGTGATGTTTGAGAATGATTTGGAGGCTTATTGCTTATCTGTTGGTGTTGTATCACAGTTGCATTGTTGTAAATTGTGTCTTGTTATCAAAATGGTTATCTCCTCATTTTTATTTGAGCATGTCATTTGCATTGATCTGAGACATGGTTGTGATAAGTGTTATGTGATAAGAGGATGTATCATTTTGAGGGTCGTATCGCGCGCCGCGATGGATATTATATTTCGAAGGACGTATCGCCGCCGCAATGGTTACTATTATCGAGGGTCGTATCGCACTCCGCGATGGATGCATGGACAAATATGTCCACCATGGCTGCCAGACTGAGAGACAGCGTGTGTGTATCATAGGTCAGACATGCATCACTGTATTTGACATTGCATTTTATGGCATTACACATTTTGATCATTGATGAACTTGAACTTGTGCATTGTTGATCTTGTGATTGATTTTCTGTGAAACTTGTGACTGACGAATATTGAGTTGTTATTGAGAATTGTAATCTGTTAGAGTGTTGTTATTGAGCTGGGTGCTTGTGAACTGTTAGGTTGGGTTGGTTTTATGCAGGTTGTAGTGTGGAGGTTCGGATAGGGTGTAAGGAGTACCCGTATTTTGTTCTCTTATCTTGTGTTTAGAGGTTTGATTGTTGGGTACCGTGTAGTTTGGTAGTCACCCCTTGCTTCTACAAATTTTTGTAAGTTACGAGCCTGGATCTTTGTGATATCTTCTATTCTCTTCCTTTTCGAGACATCTTGTGGAGAATTGTGAGGTAGCTGTTTTGTCATCTCAGCGAACCTTCCTACTCTCGTTTATGACTTTTTTTTTTACTTGAAAGACAACTTCATTTTAGACTTGCGTGTTTTATTTCAATTCTAGTATTTACATTAGAGGCTTGTGCACGTGACAACCAGGTTTGGGGATTGAATTATTATTGGACTTTTGTTTTATTTTCGCACTTAATTAGGATTGAGTTTTAGGTTAACTTATATTGATGGGATAAGACGAGTGCCATCACGCTCATTTTTGGATCGTGACAAAAAGTTGATGCCGTAAAATTATTTATTGTAAGTCATGCGCCTCGTAAGGTGCGTGACAGACAATCAAAACAACTTTAAAAAATAAACGTTGCCAATTGAGTGAAATTGCATCGCACTTTTTGACTGAATAAAAGAACTGTAGACTCCCTGTTGTTCTTAGTAAACAACTCAATTGATGAAGACTTTCAAAATATAAAGTAAATTATATCCATGTCTTCTGCTGCCCTTTTTATCTATGAGAAAACAAAAATTAATTTGATAAAAGAGAGTTAAATTTACAATAGGTTATAATTATATATTGTTTGAAAAGAATCGTTATGTAATAATCTTGCCAAATATAATACGAACTTACTTCAATTACGATGCAAAACAATATTTTTATAGTCTAGAAAATTATTTATCTTTTATCTCCTTTTTTGAATTTTTTTCTTATTCTTCTCATTAATCAATTTGATTAATAATTAAAAAAATCTATCATATTTATTAATCTAATTATATATCTCGAGTTACAAAAGACCCCATCTATTTATTTTCTCTATTTAAGAACACATCTTATCAATTCTTTCTACCAAATTCTTATATTACATATAGTTTAAAGTTAGACAAAAAAAAAAAAAAGAGTGATGCAACATCTTCTATCTTCTTTTGACTAATAATAATATTTATTTTTTAAAAATTAATTTTTGATTTTACTAATATATAGAAGAGTCTAGGAAGCAGTTGTTCGTCAACATGCTTGCTTCCTAGACAAGGGTAATTTGGTAAGTTACTATCAAATCTGCTTTATACTTGCTGTCAATGCTTATACCATTTGCTTTTGAAATTGTGCGTTTCATCATTTTTTTCCCTCTAATTCCTATTGTGTCCTTTTGTTGATAATATAGTATTTTTTCAAAATTTTATTTGCCCCTTCTTTTGTACCTTTTTACAATAAATTCATTGGTACATATTGGTAAATATATTGAAATATGAGACTTTTTTAATGCCTTAAATGCATTAAAGTGCGATGTTAGCACTTACTCGGACCCACACGTTCCATCAATAATATTTATAGTATTTTTTTTGGTAGACATATTTATTACTTATTCATTTGTAGTTATTTTAGGCTTTCTTTGTTATTGTGTTTGAGATCAAGTAGAATAAAGTTAACTAATAAATTTAATATTTCATATTTCATTACTAAGGCTACATTATATGATTGTTCAGTACTGATATTTAAAAATAGTATTAAAAAATTATCCACACTCAAAATTTTATTAAAGACACATAAATTAGGATAGAAGAAATAACATATACTATTTATAAATCATACAAATTTCATTTGCGTCACATTAATTCTTCACTTTTTCCTATTAATTTTGTCTTACATTTCTTTTTTAGTCAGTTATATATTTGAAAATTACGTTAATGATACTTTAAATTATAATATTATTAAGTTAAAATACTTCAAAGTAATATAATTTTTTTAACTTTCAAAATTCTGTGAGTGACACACATAAAATGGGTTAGAGGAAATGACATATATTATTTGACAATAACGTAAAAAGTATTATAAATTACAATAATTAACAACTTAGAAATTTAAAAGACTTAAACAAAATTGATTGACTCTCGAAATTATATCTATACAACATTAAATTGGGACATGAGAAGTAACAAAAGTTCACTAGTAAGATATATAAAATGGAAAAACTACTTAAGTAGGCATACATCCCTATCATTTATACTAAAATTACATCTACTTTCAAACAATTACATATATTACCACTTTTGATATTTTATATCATAACAAAAATCTCTTTTAACTAGGATTGATTAATTATCTTTCTATTTAAATACTAAAACTAATGGTCCAATTGCAATTAATAATTTTTTCTCTCTGATATACCATTTCTTCTGTCAATCCCCTACTCCAATAGTATCTCTACTCCCCCACGTACTTGTAACACCTCTAAAACGACTTAGGTGAAACTAGAGCCTAACACTTGATTCATGAGGTTCTAAAGTACTAAAATGGGTTATAATGATGTTTATAGGCAGTGTGTAAAGTTTCGTGAAGTTTGGAGGTCAAACGTCCAAGAACGTCCATGACGTTCGAAAGGTTTACCTTGAAACGTGCTTGTGTGCCTTAGTGTGTTTCGTTAAGTTTTACGTGTTCGTTTTGGATTAAATTAATGTGAGAAGTCCTTAACATGTGTACGAGTATATTCGGGTTGGAAACGTCCGGGCAAAACTCCCCAAGGACCAACCAAAGGGTCTTTAAGGAGGACCCAACTTGTAGCCAAAACTGTCCAAAACCAGCCCAACCAACGAGGGGCAATCAACGGATCGTAGGTCCATCGACTCCCCGTCGTTTGGGGCGTAGGTTGGTACTTAGTTTTTGAGCTCAAGATCCCAAGTGAGGAGCCTCTGATACTATTGACAGCTTGCCAAGACGGCCCATCGATTGACCAACGAGGCGTCGACTGAGAACCATCGATGACACCTGCTGAAATTCTGCAGGTGTCTCGGCCAAGGCTAGGGCATTTGGGTAATTCACCTAGCATTCCTAAAATTAGTTGGACGACTTCTTAAGGGTAGTTTGGATATTTTAAGTGGGTTTATAAGTCTTAAACACTTTAGATGAATTCATTATTTCAAAATCAAAACTCAAAATCTCTAAAGAACTCTCTACAACACCATTGAAGCTTGAAGGGAGCTTGGAGCTTGGAACTTGGAGGGTGATTTCTCCATCAAATCTTCTCAATTTTCGTGGTCTAGCATCAATTAAGGTATGACTTTCATCCTTGAATCTCTTTTCTTCAAGGAGTCAAGCTTCAAATGTGGTTTTCAAAGACTTCTAAAAAAGATGAACTTTTAAATTGTAATCTAGCAATGGGTTCTTGCATAAAACATTTTGAATCATTTTATTATGATTGAATTGATGTAAATTTGATGATTTTATACAAAAACTCTATGAACCCATGCAAATCATGAAACCCTAGTTTTGACTATTTCATGGATGATTTGATCATGTCTCTATGCTATTGAATTCTTGTGTAGTTCGATTAGGGCTATTGAACTATGAAAGAATCATGCTAGAATTGTAAGTAGGCTGTCCTAAATTGATGAATTCATATTGTATTATCTTTGATTCATTGTATATTGTGACTATTGAATTGAATTGGTGACTATGACTATTGGTAAGAGCCTTAGTGTATTGAGTTGGTTGAATTGACTATGGATTGAAGTTGTGAGATTGGAATGGTGGTATGTTGACCTAACATTCTCTATATTGTGTAGAATAGGTCTTAGATGATGATGATGTTTGGTATGATCCACTTATGGTGGCGGTGCTTATGTGTTATACTAAGGAACAATGTGGCCTCGTCGGCATTACTTTATGAATTATGAAACAATGTAGCCTCGTCGGCATTACTTTATGAAATATGACTTTATCATGTTATAACTTGAATATGCTAGTATTATGAAGGTCTTGATGACTTATGTGTATATGTGAATTCAAAGCATGAGTTCTTCAAGTTGATGATATGTGTCTTTAGTAGGCTATAGTGAAGTTGTCATGTGTATTACTTGATGTTGAAGTATGGTGCTTCTTGATGAATTATATGAGACTTGTAATGACTTATATTGATAATATTATAGTAGTGAATAAGGTGACCTATAGTTGACATTGGTTGTTCCTATGTGCTTCTAGAATGATATGCTATATGTTATATGGTGAAGTATGTGTGTGTCTTGTTTTGGTAGACTTGTGTCCCTTACTTGACACATGTAAAATGTGAATAAGGATTCTTGACTTAGTTTGCTAAAGCTTCTTAGTCTTGTATATGTGATTGACATGTGACCTTGAACATAGTTAAGAATGTCCTTTATGTGGAATCTTTAACCTAGATGGAAGGTTATGATATCTTTGAAGTTGAAAGCCATAATGTATCCTTCTTGTGTGAATGCTGGACTTAAGGTTGATTGGCTGGAACTGCATGAAATCATCCTTAGGAAAGTCATTGAGCTATCCTTTTAACCAGTGTAGGTAGCCTTAGTGGACCCTCTTTGGAAAGGTGTAATGTGATTAGGTTATGAACTTGATATGTAACCTCTTCATATGCTCCTTTATTCAATTACTCTATGAGAACAAAGGCTAGCACCGAGTGAGGATGCTTGGGAAGTTGCTCTAACTAAGATGACATTAGAGAAAAAAGAAACCCTCGATATTTCTTAACCATGTGCCCACATGGGATGTGTCCTCGTTCTACCATTGGCAAGTAGAACAAGCTCCATCGGAGTAGGTTTCATGACTCCAGATTCCATGCATAGCTAGTATGGCCTATGTCTGTTATTGCCTATTCTCATCATGTGAGATATATGCTAGTGTTGGATAAGTACTATGAAGTTTAGGTAGTGGAATGAGATGCTATTTAGACATTGCACGATTAGGCTTTGAAGATGTTAGTATGTAGGTTCCCTAGGTCTTCTCCAAGACCATTATGTGAACGTCCTTGATTGTTGAATGTCTCTTAAATGGACTAATGAAGATAATGACTTAAGTTAAAATGCATGTTAATGAATAAGTACTTATCTAGAGTAGTTTTAGGGATTCCCTAGTTAAGGTGTGAACGGGCATATGAATGGTCTCTTCATGTCTTACTTAGGGGAGTCTTAAGAGTAACTCTAGATAGAAAAGTTATGTCACATCCGGGGAGCACCCCCTTAGAAGTAACATGGCATACTTGACCTCTCGGTGGTCTTATACAAGCCCATAGTTATCATTCATCGCATTGACATAGTAAATTTAGCGGAAAATTTAAAACTTTTCATAGCACATCATATGCTAGAAACTTCATCTCATATATAAATAAAACATAAGTCATAATACATAAATAGACCATAAATCTCTTTGCCATCTTAGACTCAACAACATTAGAGTACATTAGGGACACGGCCCATAAGACACATTACATAACTATACAATATTTAAAGACTTTACAATAAAGACATAAGTAGAAGATCCTTGAACTTAAGGATTCCTTTAATTGAGCTTGGGAATCATCTATCAAGCTCTTCAACATTCAAGACGTCCTTTAAGTATCCATAACCTACACTTTGTGTAAAAAGTAGAGAAGAATGGAATTAGCTCAAGAATGTACTAAGTATGACAACCATGCAAAAACATACATTTAAAGGGGACATTTTCTTTGAAATCATACTTCATGCTATTTTGAGTCAATCATCATAAAACCTTTATCAATAGCATCTATATCAATCATATATTTCATATTAACATATTCAAAGGCCAAACATCACATAAGATCACATATAGAATTTATGACATTTTTGAGTCACATTACAGTGAGCTCTCTTTTCCTTAACAGTGAGCTTTATTTCCTTTTATTCATTAACTTCCCAAGTAACCCTCTAGTGATACTTGGTGCAATGCATCACCTTAAGGTCACAAGGAAACATACATATACTTAAACAAGTCAACACATATCCCCATAGAAGTATAGCCCATTACAAGACACATTCAAGTCAAGCATATATGATATTACAGTAAGCTACATCAACTTGCACATACTTTTACTTATTTTCATATTCATCACTATAAGACATTGTTCATGACCCCAATCTTAGCCTACTAGTGCAATGTACATGTGAAGCCCCATTACTACACACATACTTAGTAAACTCTTCATGAGACCATAAACCTTAACATTCAATTCATACATCAATATAACAAGTAAAGACAACTTCATTCATGTTAATACAAGACCTTCATCATATAGTCATTTAGACCAACAGAGTGCACATAAGGATAAATCATATCACATAGATTTATACCATGCACATTTATAACAAGTAGACCATTTCAACAATATCATGCATAAAGACATAATCATAATCATACATATTAGGTCACCTTCCTAGGACAACCTAAGGATCCACTTGTGCAATGTCTAGATGGGTTCATTACTACCACCTATACTAAATAACTTACCTTAAGTCCTCCTAGTTAGGATCCTATTCATTTACTTCCATTGTCCATATTACATTAGGGAAACTATAGTCTTAACCGACACTAAGACCATGGGTGCTAAGCAAGGAATTTGGTGTTGTAGAGCCTTACACCAATGGAAGGTGTTCCTACCTAGCCAAGGTAGAACATTAACATATATCCTAGCATTCTAAGTGATTTCACTTTGCTAGATCCTATGTGGCAAGCATAGTTTATAGAACTAAGAGATAGGTAGTTCCCTCTACATTCCATTGGGCAATTGGGGCCTCATCTCATGAGAAAACATGGGTGATCCCTTCCTCAAGGGAAGTCAACACCTCATGTGGGTCCATAGGTGAATATTCCTCAAAGGAAAGCCAACACTCTATAAGGGACAAATGGTGAATCTTTCCTCAAAGGAAATTCAACACCTCTCAATGTCAAGTTCACTCGGTGCTAAGCTAAGTTCCCTTTATTGAAAAGCCCTTAATTATATTTTTATAAAACACAGGCTTATGATATTCATTCCACATATGCTTATAGCATATTCAAGCACCTATCTAGATTTAGAGTAATCTTGGGCACCCCTATCAAGGCCCCTCTTACTTACTAGATCATCATCCATGTGTGTGTGTACATACATGTGAACAAATCTTTCACATAACACATAGATATCACACATGTTCATACATCAATGCATAAGTCTATAGGTTTAACTATATGAACAAACCTTTCATATAAAACCCACTAAGACACTATGCACATTCATACTTCATCATATCATATAAGCTTAACATGCATAGTAGTAGAAACTAGTGAATATGAGAACTACCTTTCATTTAGACACCATAAAACTTTACTACTTTCAAGCATGCATGAAGTGTGAGTGTGTGTACATTGGTCAACATGATCACATAATGGCTATCAACAACTCATTGAGGAATCCACCCTCTTAGACCACATTACACTTTCAAGTATAGACCACATAACACAATTTAGCATAGGAGACCAGACAACTTCATAGTATACTTTAAGACTCCTAAGATTTGTTATTCACACATTCACATAGGGTACATGGGTAGGGGTCATCAATATTTAATAAGTCATTAATGGAAGAACCTACACATGATCTTAACTTAGCCACTTACATGCTCATAACATTAGTAATATAACCTAGATTCATAACTATAATCGAAGACTAGGCACAAGTTACACATAAGTTGATAATCATAACCACTCATTCATATAATCATCAATTTGCCTTCAAGGCCATCGTCAACACATATATAATGACATAAAGTAAACACCGCCACCATAAGTGGACCATACAACGCAATGCCATACAAGGCTTCATCAACATTTCTATAGAGAAATAGAGAAGTAGAAGAATAGAGCAATTCTTACCCACCCTTTAGCCTTTGGTCATCATTGACCTTTACTACACTTTCATTAATAATTAAAGTATAAGGCAGTAGCTAGAACATAATAATCATATAAGAAGTCATGCATAAGTTTATACAAGGCCATACTACAAACTAGTACAACATACCATTAACATGTTAGAATGTAGAAGGACATAGAACATCAACCAATTTCACTTACATGGATTATAGATCATATTTCATCAATAATATAAATCAAAGGCAGTAGCTAATCATACACTTAGTCATAACGAAATCATGCTTAAAGCACTTCAAGATCAAACTTCCAACATAGGCTTTAGGCTTATTAATTCGCTAGAATAGAGAAGAATTAGCCAATACTATTGATTCTCTAAGGCCTTGATCATCAATCATATTTTAACAATAATATACATGCTAGGCAGTAGCTAAATAGATCACTACATCAAAGGAATCATGCTTCATCTATCCACAATTCGATATCACATCATATACATAGTATTATCAATCGATAGACTAGAAGAGACTAGATCAATTCATGCCAGTTCTTCCTTACTTTAATCATACTATATTCCTATGCATAATTCAATCATGATATTAACCTAAAACAGTGGCTACAAACAACTTAACATGATTCAAGTCTTACAACAATCTTCACAAAACCAACCTTACAGTGAATGCATAGATCATATAGTAGTCATATTGAATTCTTCATACAATAATCCATATGGATACTTCAACATCGATTCAACATTAATTCATGTAAATAACAATAGATATAACCACTTCAACGTAATATAATCACAATTCAATAGGTAACAAATCAAGATCACAAAGCCATACATAGACTAAAATCGAGTTTGTGAGAGAGCATGGGTTCATCATGCAATTGGAATGAAAACCAAGTCCAAATCAGTAGATAATCACTAACACATTCATATTATGCCTTTAAAATCAATTTAAGAAAGAACCCATGGCAGATTGAAGAAAAAGATGTTTGATCATATTTTTCTCTTTTGTAACTTTGAGATTTAAATCTCTAGATGGAAGGAACTAGAGATGAAGATAACCATACCTTTATATACATGAAGACCTCTAAAACTTTGTGTAGAAATCATGCATTTCCAAGCTCCAAGCTGTTCTTGAGCTTCAATAACAATGGAGGTTTCTAGGGAGAAGATTTTTGGAGGGAAAGGTTTCTTACGTGTGTATGGGATTGGGAATGGGAGGTTCACGTGTTTGATGAATTATATACACCAAAAATTAGGTAAATAACTCAATTAGATTCAGTTTAGGACGTGGAGTGAATTTCCCATTCACCCCTTTAATAAAACAGTACGCAGGCACAGATTGGAGGCCACCATCGACGGAGCCATCTACTGGTCGTGCATTAGCTTCCGTTTATTGGTCCTTGACCAATTTTTGGCTTGAGACCTGACCAAGCTAAGTACCAATCGATGAGACCTCACCTACGGGCCGTTGGTTGACCAACTGGCCGTCGTTTGGTCCGTCGATTGACACTGCCAAGGCAGTGTCTCAGCCAGCCTTTGGTCCTTCTTGTGGGCCCTTTTGCAGGGTCCTTTTGAAGTTGTACCTGGACTTTTCCCATGTAATACAACCCTTAACAAGTATTAGGCATTACACATAAGTTTCACCCTAAAAAAACACCTGCAACACGTTCAAACATGCATGGCCCCATCAAGACGTACATGAATGTCTCAAGGGCTAACTTTCAAACGTCTTGGACGTTTGACCTCCAAACTTCTCGAAACTTCATATAATACCATTTAACATAATTATAACTCATTTTAAGACTCTTTAGTCTAATTGCATACAATTTTAAGCATGCATAGACATATGAGGCACATAGGTGACTAGTCATCGAACGTTTTGGTCGATCCTTGACGTTTGACTTCCAAATCACCTCAAACTTTGCACACTGCCTCTTAACCATATTATGAGCCATTTTAGGACCTTATAACCTTAATGCAAACATGTTAGGCTCTAGACACCCTAACTCATTTTGGGGGTCTTACAAGTTAATTGGTGAAATGGGCATAATCTAAACTTAGGTAGTCTTAAGGATTATTTAGGTAAGCTTGAAGAGAGTGTATGGGCGGTCTCTTCTTGAATTACTTAAGTAAGTCTTAGGATAACCTTTGGAAGGAGAGTGTCATATTATATGTTATTATGTGAGATTTACTTGACTATGTGACTTGTATGCAATGAATGATGTCTAAGGGCTTGTACAAGACCTCCGAGAGGTCAAGTACGCCGTGCCACGATTCGAGGGAATACCATATTTTCTAGGGCATACTCTCAGCTCATGACAGTACTCCACCCTTTCCACCATTTCTCTCCCTTCCTTCATCCTCTTAATATCAAACTGATTCTTGCTCATCTTCCCGCTAAACTATCAAGTAAAAGAGGTCAAACTTACACTACTAAGAAACTGTCAAAAAGAGACGGATAAAAGAAACCCACTTCGTCGCTTTTTTGGCCAAAAATGACGGAAACACGACGCAATCACTTCCGTCGTTTTTTGTCTCAAAGCTTTTCCAAAAGCGACGGATTGTGTCACAATTTGATTTTATTTTTTAAAAGTTTTTTCTAGCAAAAGCGGCGGATTCCGTGGCTCAATTTTCATTTTCATTTTTTTAGTTTTCAAAAGGAGACGCAGTCCGTCGCTTTTGTTGAAATTTTATTTTTGAAAATCCCATAAAAGTGACGGACAAAAGGACCCTGTCCGTCGCTTTTCTAGAATTTATTTTTTGAATAATCTAGAAAAGCGACATACATAGCCACGTTGTCTGTCGCAATTCTGGGTTTTAAAAAAATTACAAATACAGAAAAGCGACGGACAAATCCACGTTGTCCGTCACTTTTGCTGCCCACCTGCAAATTCAATTCAATTCAATACTATACTATTCATCCCAATCAAACACACACAATTATAAACAATCTACACAAAACATAAAACAAAAAACTTAAAATAAAATTCAAGAGTATCTAAATCAAAATCTAAAGACTTATAAAGTTTTTCAAAATTCGTTTCAAAATTTTAAAAAATTCATAAATGTCCAGAGATCTAAACTAGAGAGTGGGTTCTACAAAATCATCCTCATCATTAGTACTGTCGTCGTCGATTTTCTTGGAAGCCGAAGTATATAGTCGACGAGCGAGGTTCATCACTTGTTCTTTGATTTCCTGAATGGTATTTCTCATGCTTTGTTGTTCAACTACTCATCTCCGCTAAGTGCCGCTATAAGTTGTGCTATTTGAGCCGACATAGCAACAATCTAAACACCGTCAAGTGTCTCGGGTTGACGTGACAACCCAATACCTTCTAAGACAAACTGGAGTTGTCTTACATCGTTTCGAGAGCTTAGACCATATCAACTACCCTTGTGTGTCCCCACTACCACTTTCTTCTTCCAAATATGGATGGACAATTCAGGTGTCAATTGGACCGAACTATCTAGATTCTCCGCTACGTACTGATGAAAGTCATTCTGCATATTAAATATAAAAATTGACATCAATATATATACATATCATAAATATATTCATTATTAATATATATTATTCATATTAAATAATATACAAAAGTTCGTTCGTCTCTTTCCTCCACCCATACATCCAGATCCGACTCATTTTCTTTCTTTCTGATACGAGTCTTTTTTGAAAACCTCCGATTCAATGGGAGTGCTCCCAATTCTTTTTCCTATTAATAAAAATGGAAATTTATAACGATATATATATATATATATATGAATCAACTAATTATTTACTTAAAAGTTTGAATAAACTTATCATATCTCTTGCAATTGTTCTAACGAACTTTGCACCTCTGTTGTGCAACGAGCCACCTTTAAGATTGCCTCTAGACTTTTTGGCTTGGTCTGATATTGCCTTAAAATTGTCTATATTCCAATACAGATCTAGTTTATCAAAAACATGAGGCAACATCCAATATGAACGTTCAACACTATCCCGGACTTTCTTTAGCCAGTCAGACAGTCTGTCGAATGTCTTCCTCTCAAATGTGATCGTAATGACATGATTGTGCCTCTGCTCCCACGTACACATAGTCTGAATAAAAAAAACTGAATAACGTTAATTAGATCGATAGTAAAAAAAAGTAAAGTATATTAAACTTAACTAAAAAATATATACCTTAAAGTTATTAAACATCGCCTGTCATATATAGTTTGAGATCTCGCTCCACAAGTGATAAACATGTGTATAGAGTCTTCTAACACAGTATTTTAAAGCTCAGACAACATCCTTTGTCGAATACCACCTGCAAAACACGTAATAAATATTTTAGTTCATGAATAATATATTAAAGTATATGAAATAAATAAAATGAATTAACAAATAGATAACAAAACAAACTTACGATGATCCATTTGTCTCAATCAAGACTCTACCAAGTTTGTCCTTCTGGCTAGAACTAGAGCAGGCATCTCATCTTTTGGTGTAGCAGTAGTAGTAGATAAGGGTGATACATCAGGATTCACATAACGCTGAGTCAATGGAGGTGTATCGGCAATAACATTTGACTGCTCGCTACTAGAATCTCTAATCCTCATGGCAGATAACTAAGGATATGTACCCGTGGGAGATGAAGTACTTGTCGATAAGGGTCGTCCTCGACGAATAGCCTATAAAGGTAGGTCCTCGTAGCGTAGTTAAGGCAATGCCTGTGAAGTAGAGGAAGCACCGACTGGTCGACGATAATTAGGATAATATTGTCGAGGATCCGCCGTACCAAACGAAACAACAAGTATATGTGTATCATAGTTGATGCACTCTGGCGCAGAAGAAATAGATGGGTCTCCTAGACTTCTTCCTTTTTGCCTGTTTAGTCTGGCTAACTCTAAGATGCTCGCGATGTCTATCACCATCACCGCCTAATGACATATGTATGCAAATTGACATGTATAATATATATAAAAATCATAAATTCAATAAAATTAGCAAAATACACTAACTTATATATACTAGCTTTCATTCTACACTATTCCTCCTCGCTTGTTTCAATTCCATCATTCTCCCATTCTTCCTTCTCACTTGTTTCAGTTACATTATCATCTCATTCTTCGTCATCAAATGATCCATTTTCCTCATTCTCAGATATTTGTTCCTCAACATTCAATATCTCATCATCAGATACTTCTAATATGTGTTGAGGATGTTGTAGTGTGATTTCCAATTCAACATTAACTTGTTGTTGAACAATTGCAACATCATTTTGATACGTCACATCTAAGACATTTTCAGTTTCAATTCTTCTCACATGCTTACTTTTTATAACAATCCATCATCAGTTTTATCTTTACGCAATGGATATGGAGCGTAATACACTTGTTTAGCATTTTGTGAAATGATAAAATGATCGTAACTTCTGTATTTTCTGGTGCTTAACTTAAATTATATTATGTTGATGGTCCACCTTTGTTCCTCTATGTGATGGGTCAAACCACTCACACCAAAATAATACAATCTTCTTCTTAGGCCAACCTGAATACCTCACTTTAATAATCTCATGCATGACACCATAATATTCAATAGTTTGTCCAGTACCATCAACATTATTTTGTATGTAGACACTGCTATTATTTCTTTTATTTTTCCTAAAAACTTCTTCAATTTGAAACTTAAACCCATTGACACAATACTTATTCATTGTCAGTACTTGAGATTTCGGTCCAAGTGCTACTTCTTTCACTAATTGAATATATTGGACACTTGAGTATTCATCGTAAACCTACGTGATTGTTATTTTAAGCAATATAATTTAGTATAACATGAATATATTATTAAATACCTAGTGATTGCACACTTACATAATTGTATAGCCATTTAGAAAATTATGTATAGATGACTTTATTACCCCATGTGTTTACGAACAAGCTGATCATTTTACATTCAAGTATTTTATTAGTTAATGAACACTTATTAGTATGTAATTTGATAACATATTTTTAACACTTAATTGAGATATAGTTGAATCTCTGGACAATTAAGCAAAATATGTGTTACAAGTGATTGCATTTCCATATCAGTAAAGCCTCGCTTTCCACGCTTTTTAGATCCTCGACCATTTTGATTAAAAATGGATATCGATGGAAATGAAGGATCAATATTGCCTTCATCATAGCGATTGAGACTGTATCTCCTACATGTCACATCATCACCAAAGTAATAAGAATAAAAATTACCAGTTTATCTCCCAATATGACCTTGAACAAATGATCCTTCGATCTTTCCCCTTTGCTTAATTGTTTGCTTGTATCTACCAATTTTTCTGCATGTATATGTGTATATATATGTTAATAAAAGACTTGGCGAATATATATAACTTAGTGAATATTTCAAATGGATACATCCATCTTGTTTGAACCGGACCTCCGAGTCGGGCCTCTTGTACAAGGTGAATTGGAAGATGTTCTATCACATCAAAAAAATCACATCGAAATATCTTCTCCAACTTAGTAGTAATAACAATAATATTTTTCTCCATCCTGTCTAAACTACTCTCCAACAACTTGCTAGAACACAAGTCTTTAAAAAAAAGACTTACCTCTGTGATTGATTTCCATATACTTTCTGGTAGATGGCTAAAAACGATTGAAATTAAAGTTTCCATGAACACATGACAATCATGACTTTTCATACCTATCATTTTTCCTTCATTCATATCTGTCGGCTTTCCTAAATTCAAAGCATAGACCTCTGTCATCCTCAAATTTTTAACCCACTCATAAATGTCACATTTCTCATCCAATGTGAATGAAAAGCTGGCTTTGGGCTTAACTATTCTACCATTAGGTAATTCCTGCAGCCATAACTTTTTTCTCCTACAATATTCCTTTAAGTCTATTCTGAATTTTAAATTGTCTTTTGTCTTACCCTTAACATCCATCACTGTGTTAAACAAATTGCCAAAATAATTTTTTTCAATGTGCATCACATCAAGATTATGTTGTAGCAGATTGTCCTTCTAATACGACAACTCCCAAAATATGCTTTGTTTGGTCCAATTATGTTCAACACCATATCCAGGAAGTATAGAAGGTGAAGCTTATGTAACTTTAGGTAATTGAGAAACTCTCTCCCAAATTTGATGCCCTGTGAGTAATGGAGGTGGGGGTCACTTTCAACCTTATTTTTCCTAAATGCATTTTCATCTTTCTAAATACATGGTCCATTGGCAAGAACTGGCGATGACAATCAAACCATGTATTTTTTCTGCCATGCTTCAAAGTGAATGCCTTACTGTTTTCCATGCAATACAAATATGCTAGGTATTCAGCTATCATCCAACCAGACAATATCCCGTATGCAGGAAAATCACTAATAGTCCACATTAAAGAAGCACACATAACAAAATTCTGCTGAGTTGATATATCATAAGTCAAAACGCCTTTAAACACAATTGTTTGAGCTCATCCATCAATGGTTGTAGATAGAAATCAATAAAACCTTTTGGATTACGGGGACTTGCAATAATACAACTTAGAAATATGTAGGGACTGATCATGTACATTTTAGGAGGAAGATTATACAGAATAATAAATACCGGTCAACATGAATAAGGCGAAGCTGCATTAGATAAAGGTGTAAAGCCATCTGAACACAACCTCAATCTAACATTTCTTGGTTCACTACCAAAAATAGGATATACATTATCAAAATATTTCCATGTTTCACCATAATATGGATGAGACAAGACACACGATGATATTTCTATATTCACGATGACATCTCATATGTGGGACAGACTTCATCGATGCATACAACCTCTTTAACCTAGAAATGAGAGGTATATAATGCATCGCCTGAACTGGGACCATCTTTCGAGCCGGAGTCCTCTTATAACGAGCATGTATACAAAACTTACGATTTTCTAATTCACTATCAATCTTGTAAAACAACATGCAACCATTAACACAACAATGAATTCTATCATACGTCAATCCTAACTTGGACACCAAACGCTTTGTCGGATAGAAGTTATTTGGTATGTTAAACTCCAAATTAACTAGTTCACCCAAAAGATTAACCATTGAGTCCATATCCGCATTAGGAACATTCCAATCTGATTTCATATTCATTAATCTAACCGCAAATGATAAGGCAGAATGCGGACTCCCTTCACATAGTGGACGACTAAACTCTTCTAATTGATCATAAAAGCGTCTTGCTCTTCATTAGGAGCTTCTTCAAAATATTGTTCCGGTTCCATCCCACCTTGAACCCCGAAAGCATCATTGATCATTTCATGAATCCTATCGTGTTCAACCCTAATTTGACCATGTGGTGCAACCATATTATATACATCCACATACATCAAATTATAAAACATACCATCCAATCCACCACTTTCTCCATGATCAATCCATACAAAATATCTAGGCTTAAATCCATTACAGTACAAATGAACCATAACTATATCTGGTTTTAAAATTTTTAAGTACTTACATGCACTACAAGGACACCTAACCAATCCATTATTCTTGAAAATGTCAAGTGTCAGTGTATGTTCAATAAAATTTCTAATACCGTCAATAAACTCAGGTTTTAAACCAGCACCAATTTCATAATGCATATTATACATCCACAAATGGTGATCCATCTACAAAAGTATCGATATTCAATTAGTTTTGACTTAATTTCAACAACTAAATCCACATTTTTTATTTTAACTTATTTAAATAACTTAACAAGTTTTTAACTTTAACTAGTTTAGTATTGACTTAATTCAACAACAAAATCCACCAACTAAATCATATTATTTATTTTAACTTATTTAAACAACTCAACAACTTTAACTAGTTTAGTTTTGACTTAATTCTAACAACTAAATTCATCAAAAAAATTACATTATTTAATTTGACTTATTTAAACAACTTAACAACTTTTTAACTTGACCTAGTCTAGTTTTGACTTACTTCCAACAACTAAATCTATCAACAAAACCACATTATTTAATTTAACTTAACTTAACAACTTTAAATCTAAGTGTCAACACTAGATGGACACAAATCGATCTAGTAAGAAAATCAATTTTGTCATCAATAGGATCAACTAATATTGATACTTATACTAAACAAACAAAATATTCTTAAACCACAAATCAATCTTGCAAGAAAATCAATTTTTTCATCAATAGGATCAACTAGTGTTTTATATTAAACAAACACATTATTCCTAAATTAAAGCTTAATATCAACACTAGATAGACACAAATCGATCTTGCAAGAAAAACAATTTTGTCATCAATAGGATCAACTAGTTTTGGTACCTATGCTAAACAAACACATTATTCCTAAATTAAAGCTTAACATCAACACTAGATGAACACAAATCATCTTGCAAGAAAATCAATTTTGTCATCAATGAGATCAATTAGTGTTGGTACTTATGCTAATCAAACACTCGATTGACATAAAAAAATTATCACAAAATTATAGGTAAGTATCAATACTAGATGGACACAAACACATTATTGAAAACAACTGTACTTGAACTTTAGAAATTTAGAAGGACCAACCTTATCTCCTACTTGATGAAAGAAGCAATATAGTCTTGTATCAATATTTTTAGATATTGAGCTACCTAAGTTGACATGTATTCAAAAATTAATTAAATATAAACTTTAAATCCAATATATATATATATATATATATATATATATATATATATATATATATATATTCAAGTTCATATCTAATTTCTAAACTTAATTGGTTATATATTCAAGCTAATTAGTTCCAAGTTCAAGTACTAATTTCAACTTCAAGTCTAAGTTCAATTCAAATTCTAAGTTCATGTTCTAATTTCAAGTTTAAATTCTAATTTCAAGTTCAAGTTCAAATTCTAAGTTCAAGTTTTAAATCAAGTTCAAGTCTAAGTTCAACTTCAAAATATGCTTTGTTTGGGCTAGTTATGTTCAATTAGTTCAAGATCTACAAAGTTAAAGCTTAATTAATTAATCAATACTAATTAATGAAGTTCAAATTAAGTTCAAGTTTTAATAATAATTTTGTTTAATTTAATAAAAAGAAGGTAGCCCATCGTGCTGGCTTGGCATGGAAGGGTCTAGTTAATTAGTTGATCAAAATTAAGTTTATATTCCAAATTAAGGTTTCAAGTTATTATAAATTAATTAAGTTTAATATAGTTCTAATTGAATTTTATTAAGTTCAATTAATTAAAGTCAATAAGATTTTCAAGTATTACAAAATTCTAATTAAGTTCAAATAAAATCCAAGTTCTAATAAGAATAAAAATTAAGTTCTAATAAATTAAAGTCAACAACATTTCAAGTTCATATTCATAATGAAGTTCAATTTATAGTAAATTCAAGTTATAATTAATAATAAGTTCTAATTAAGTTGTAATTCAAATCCCTAAAATTCCAAATTCAAACTAGCTAGCTAGTGCCCCAAGTTCATTGATTCAAACTATTAGTCCTAACATATCAAATATAACTCAAACCAGTCCTAATAAATTCGAAATTCAAACTAGTCTTAAAATCACAAATTCAAAGTACTCCTAGAATTCAAAAATCAAACTGGCTAGTGCGAAAGTGCCAAATTCAAACTATTAGTAATCCTAAAATCTCAAAAACAATTCAAACAAGTCCTAATTAATTCCAAATTCAAACTAGTCTTAAAATCACAAATTTAAAGTATACTCCTAGAATTCAGAAATCGAACTAGTTCTAAAATTCCAAATTCAAACTATTAGTAGTCCTAAAATCTCAAATATAATTGAAACTAGTCCTAAATTTCAAATTCGAACTAGTCTTAAAATCACAATTTCAATCCAGTTAAATCCTATAACTAGTGCTAAAATCCTAAATTCAAAATAGCTAGTTATTCCTAATCCCAAATTCAAACTATTAGGCTAAAATATCAATAATAATTCAAATTTTAGTGAGTCCTAAAATCCTAAAATAAAAAAACTCAAATAATACTGAAATTCAAACAACTCCTTAAATTATACCCTAATTCAAATTAATCCTACAATTCCAAAATAAAACTAATTAACTCAACAAATACACGAATTCAAACAAATGCTAAGATACCCTTATTCAAACTAACCCTAACAATAAAATTTTCAATTCATTCACTAACTAATAATCCTAATTCAAACTAACAATCAATAAACACAAATTCAATAAGCTAATTACAATTAAATAGCTAACAATTACAAATTATAGTTCAATTTTGAAAAAAAAATTGATGCATTATCAAACCCTAAACTTAAAGGAGATGGAGATATTGAAGAGAGAGGAGAGGCAGAGGCGGTGGTGGCATCAATAGTGAGCGGCGGCGTCAGCTCAGGAAAAGCAGGCGACGACGGCGGCTAGCGAGCCGCAGGTTCGGCGGCAGTGGTGGTGGTGAGGAGTGGAGAGAGTTTCACAAATGGGAAAATGGAGAAATGGGGGGAAATTGCGATTCTATTTTAGATATTTAACAAAAAGCGATGGACAACGTCTCAATGTCCGATACTTTTTTTAAAAATAGTTGACCAACATTTCAACCAAAAAGCGACGGACTAAGAGACATTGTCCGTCACTTTTTAAAATAGGTGACCACGTATTTTGACCAAAAGCGACGGACATAAAGATGTTGTCTGTCGCCATAGTAAGAAAAAATATCTTAAAATAAATTAAAAGCGACGAACATCGTCGTTAATATTATTCATAATGTTAAGGAAATAAAGGAAATTTCACAATAATAATAATAAATAATAACTTTAATATTTAGCAAAATAGTAGTCCTGAAAATAAGATAAATATTACTACGATAATATATAATAATAATAGTGCAAAATCTTGATAAATACTTGAGTCGTGCTGGGCACTATCCTAAGAAACTATTTCAACGATGTGAAATGTTTCCTCAGGATTAAACAAACAATTTTCTATCTTAAATAGATGATAGGAAATCAAAGTTATTAGTGGGAAAATAAATAACAAAGCCAAAATTATAAAAGAACCATAAGAAAAGAAATGGTGAAAACACGAGATCATGCAGAGTGTTGTTGTTCTTTTCACCATCTTCTTAAAAGAATAAGTTAGTAGTATTTATAGTGTTTGAAAGAAATTGTATCTGTCACTTGTCCAAACACTTACGTGCAAAATGATGTATGAAAGTAAAGGTGTAAGGATGAAATAAAATCTTGCCTTAATAAAAGTAATTGTCATTTCTCCAAATAATGATTTCAAAACAAATTAATTATTTGACTTTGTAAATATATTTAATAAAACAATCTTTTGAAATAAAAATATTTGCTTACACATAATAGTGTCTACTCATTTGGATCAGTGGCGGATGGAGAGTTTTCATCAAGGAGGTTTAAAAAAAATTAATCACATAAATAATATCCACAAATAAACGGGTCGAATTAAACTGTTGAATAAAAAAGAAAATAGTTTTTTAATATTTGACTTTATAATTAGGAACTAAACTAATAATCCTAAATTCCCAATCAACATTTTAATTTTTTGGAACTAAACATCGTTTTCTGATTGCATTATTATTATTATTTTTTAAAAATAAAATGCCTTAAAATATGAGCTGATAAAAAATGCCTCTTCCCGAATTCAAACACGCGACCTCGCGGGCAGTAGAGCGAATTCCTGAACCCCAACGCCACTGAGCTACACCTTTGGTGTATGTTCAGGGGGTTCAATAGTATATATATACACACATAAATTAAAATTTAAATCCTATATATATTTAGTGTAATTTTTTGACAAACCCTTGGTTCAACATAAATCCGCCCCTAATTTGTATAATGGTTATCAGGCCAGCTATACTCTGTAGACGACGAAATCTATACTGTTGAAGCATGCTATCATTTCATATTTGATTATTATTTTACTATTCCTCGACCGTCAAGCTATTTCATATATCATAGACATCTTATCTTTATCCTAGTGTAGTGAAGATAATTTGACTAATCATATATAATCAGTTGGCCTGAGAATTGACAATTCTTATTGATTAATAAAGATTTGGGTGCTCATGTTTTCCGGCTCAAAATTTTTCTCATTGACTTTTCTTTAAAGACGAAAACCGATTGTTACATCATATAGATTGAATGCTTCATAAATTGAAGATATATATTCATGACTCTCAATCATGAGATGACCAAAGATTGTTATGTGTAGGAGTATATGTATGCTTGAATATTATAATTTCTAGAATCGCATAATATTAATCCAAAGATGGAATTAAAGTATATTTGTGCATAAAACTATTGTCATATCCTATTACGTACGTGATTAATTTAAATTTGTAGATATAGTAATCATAGAATTTGGCTCTTTTAGTACTGGCCATACTCTCTCTAGTAAATTAAATAATTAAGAAGGAAGGGTTAAAATTATGTATTTTTACCATATCAGTGTCACGTGATTGGGACATATGAAATTGGAGGGTCTTAAGTAAGTACGAATCGTTTGTTAGATTTTTGCTATGTATAAATTTTAAGAAAAATGGTTTGTTTGATGAATTTTTTGTTAAAAAATTAATATAATATTGTGTGGGTTCTTAATAGTTCATATAGTTAATGATTTATTTTTCAATTAACATATCTGATTTTTTCATATTCCAATTAAGGACACGCACACACATAACACACGCGCACACACATAACACACACACTCATACGCACACGCACGCGCTCACGCACACGCACACACACAAAATTTTCTGGATACATGTATCCCATGTTAACCATTATAACTTCTTAAAATGATTATAGTTTTATTCCTAAACACTTCCAAATAGATCATTGATCTTTGTTGCATTTTCTTGACCATTTGGCTAAAGACTACTGCTTTTTTTTGGTAAAACACAATAAAATAAAAGTCACAATTATGCTATTTCAAATAGATCATGCATCATTTAATAAGAAGGGTTAAATTATGTATTTTTACCATATCAATGTCATGTGATTGTAACATATGAAATTGGAGAATCTAAAGTAAGCACGAATCGTTTGTTAATTTTTTTTGCTACGTATAAATTTAAGAAAAATGTTTAGTTTGATGAAATTTTTGTTCAAAATTAATATATGATATTGTGTTGGTTCTTAATAGTTCATATAGTTAATGATTCATATTCCAATTAAGGACACACACGCACGCACATACGCGCACACACACATGCACACATGCACGTACACGCACATGCACGCGCTTGCGCACACACACAAAAGTTTCTGTATACGTGTATCCCATGTTAACCAGTATAACTTTTTAAAATGACTATAGTTTTATTCCTAAACTCTTCCAAATAGATCATTGATCTTTGTTGCATTTTCTTAAAAAATAAAAGATACCTTCTAATTAAAAACGAATTAAAAAACATATCAATATTCTCTTTACAAAACTAAAGAAAAATACTCTCTTTCAAACATTATATATATATATATATATATATATATATATATATATATATATATATATATATATATATATATATAATGTTGACCTAATTCAAACATATATGACAAGGGGTGGTTGCAATGTCGATGATACTAAATGAGGAGTTTTTTTTCCTGAAGCTTGTTAAAAGAGGGTATCAATTAAACAATTCTGAAATTGGATACAACTTAAATGACAATATCAAAATAGGTGCCTCGTGAAACTTTTACATATTAAATCGACCTACACTGACTACACAATAGAAATGCGAACTATCGATTCTTAATGTGGGGCTTGATTCAAGTTTTAGAAATTTCCGCACATATGTAATAATATAACCTACAAAATGATGCCTCGTGAAACCTTTATACATTTGCCCCTTAAATGGACCTACGTGATGCAAATGCCAACTAATCAAGCCTCAATGTGAGGCCAGGTCCAAGCTCTAGAACTATCTGCATATTCACAACTAACAATACAACCTATAAAACACGTGCCTTGTGAATCTTTTACATGTTTTCCCCTAAGTGGATCACAATGTAAACACAAACTAATCGATCCTGAATGTGGGACAATCTGGACACACAGTTAACAATACAACCTTCTACAAAACAAGAAACTCATAAACGTTTTACATATTTGCCCCTTAAATGAACTTATGGTGCAAATACGATCAAATCGAGCCTTAGTGTGGCCCCCGTACCAAGCTCTAGAAACTTCCTCACAAAGCTAAAAATACAACCTATAAATCAAACACCATCCTTTAATAAAAAAATCCTCTGTCTCTCTTGTTAACATTTAGTAAACTATAGGTACAGATTTTCAAATAGCTACGTACATTGAGGTGGCATCAAAGTTTATTCCATCTCTTGAAGGGCTAAACCCAATGAAGCCAGATCAATGTTTTTTACTCATATTCTTCTATTCACCATATATATTCCACCACTAGAAGATGTACGTAATATTATGGCAGTGGTGGACACAATAAACAACTCAATATCCTTCTTTGAAGATCATCCTATCAATGCAGAATTTATTTTGGAAAGGTTATCACCCGCATCACCCACATCCATCAAAACAGTACCAATGGTTAAGGTTTTAGGTGAAGAGACTGATTGCTTTATTTGTTTGTCAGATTTTGAAATTGGCGAGGAAGCTAAGGAGATTCCTTGTAAACATCATTTTCATTCGATCTGTATAGTAAAGTGGTTGGGGATCAATGGATTGTGTTCGATTTGTAGGTATAATATGCCCGTGGACAAACAATGTGAGAAGAAAGATGAAGGATGGTGACAGTGATATGAGCGAAGATTGAGTGATGTTTGTTTTTTGTATTGTCATTACACCAGTAACTACACACCAACTAACAATATTGATAACAAAAATGCATAGAATTTCTGTTGATATGTTGATGGAAGTTAGAGTGCATAAAGATTTTGAGGTATCCAAAGCTAGAAACGACGACATATCTGAAGTTGGTGATAATGACAATGTATCCGAAGCCGGAAATTGTAATGTATTTGAAACTGTAAATAATGATGAATTTGAAGCTAGAGATGGCGATGTATCCAAAGCTGGAGATGGCAGATATGACGATGTATCCGAGCTAGAGATGACGGAGATGGCAATGTATCCGAAGCTAGAGATGGCGGAGATGATGGTGAATCCGAAGCTTAAGATATGGTCATTGATGACAATTAATTTGGTTATTTTCCTTATTTATTTTCGACATCTTCTGCTTTAACTAAAATATAAAAAAGTTATTTGTACAAAATATCAGGCTTAACTTAAATATAAAAGTTGTTTGTACAAAATATCGTGCAATTTTCACGAAGATGATGACAAGTATTTTGAGATGACCTAGCTCAACATATGGTCATTGACATCAAACAATTTGTTTGCTTATGTATTATTTTTGGGCATCTTCTAATTTCATAGAAGTGAAGTATTAAGATTATAATCCTAGAGTCTAAATAGAAGTTGACACCAATAAGGTGAAATTTCATGTGATAAAAAAATGGACTTCAATCAAAATTAAATGCTTTGAATCAACTTCTCTTTAGCTAAGCTATTCATAATTTGGTTAGTCTCTCCTTATAAAATGATATGATCCATGGATGTTAAATATGACAATTGTGACAATGAATTCACCAGTTCTATTATCTCTTTTGACAAGCATATATGTTAAACATCATTGAACTTTTAACTCCAACAAATGTCACAGTATCTCTGGTCAATCCATATATGTTAGCCTTACTAGTATAAGGAAACTTCTATCTCTATATTGATTGTGATGAGTGCATTGAAAAATTGAATTATCTATTGCTTTATTTAATTTTTTCTTAAATCGATATTGCATCTGTTCTACCAATTTTTTTGATCTTCACATTTACAAGACATGTATTTTTACATATTGACCATGATTAGAGCTACTTATGTAGTAGAAAGTTGTGTATCCCATTGAGAGTTTAATCCTCCATCAATTCTACAAAGTGCATTGATTCCTAACATTTACACATAATTAACACTTGTTTACCAAATTTAGTCAGATTTTTATTAGAAGGTAATTTTTTTCCAACAATCTCCAAGAGAAGAATGATGTATTAAATGAAATTTTGCTATTCTACATATGGTTTATCAAGTCCATTCTAGTTTAGAGAGTCATGTTGATTTGTCACAGTCTTTTAAAAAAGTACTACTCAGAGAGTGTTTTGCATTGAAAATCGATCTCATGTTTGTGGTAGTAATTTTCCTATGGGCTCACATTAATATATTACAAAGTCACTTGAATTCATTAACTTTTATACATTCCAAAAGTTATTGTTACACTTCTAAAATGCATGTATTATCAAAAGTTAATAATCAAAGCTCAAATCAAAGGTTGCTAATGTTTGGGTTGTTTCCACGTATTTGTTGTTCCCATTTTTATTTTGATGTTAATTGTTTTTTGGTTATTTGTACTAAGTTTGTCTTTTCGACATGATTAATATTTAATTAATTAAATAATATATGTTATGAATTAGTATTTATTAGGAATATAATTCTATTAGATTTTATTTTAGTTAGTAACATATTTTTCTATTTTTTGTTAGGAATTATATTTACAAATGTAAGTCTTTGAATTATTAATAAAATAATTCACTTTCACAATATTACAATATTTTTTCTCTCAAAGTCTTTCTCTGTTAATTTTCTTATTAAAAAACCAACAAGATGAATGATATTTAGTTTGTGAATGCTCAAACTCTTTTGGTGGTGAGTTTGATGTTTTCAAGATGCTCAAACTCTTTTGGTGATGAGTTTGATGTTTTTTACTACGTATATAAAGTAAATAATTTTTTATTTTTTCTCAGATATTTATTTTTCATGGTATAAAGCTAAATCAACTGGTATTGCTAGTTGAATAAATCAATCAACAATTCTGCTAAGATTGATCGATCACAATTGTGCAAATAAATGCAATGACGCAAATGCAACAACATTTTTTGGCCCTAATGCAGAATCAAGTTCAGGAACTCGAAGTGGAAATTGAACTTTAGCCATTGATTACAATCATCCCCTGTTTCTCCATTCATCTGATGTAAGTGAAAATCAGATTATTTTGTTTCAATTAACTAGTTCTGTAAATTATTCTATGTGGTATAGATCGATGAAAGTAGCCTTGTTAGGAAGAAACAAAATGGGGTTAGTAGATGGATCATGTCCAAAAGATAAATTTCCAGCATTAGAATGTATCTGGGAAAGGGTGAATAATGTGGTATTGTCCTGACTTATGAACATTGTAGAGAAAGGTCTTCTTGGAAGTATCATGTATGCAACGTGTGCTAAAGATGTTTGGGAGGATCTGTATGAACGATTTAACAAAATAGATGGGTCAAGAACATTCAATCTCCATCAAGAGACTGCCACTATAACTCAAGGAACAAGTTCTTTATCTGTGTATTTTTCGAAATTGAAAGGGTAGTGGGAGGAATTTGAGGATGTGGTGCGTACTCCTTTATGTGAACGTGATAGATCAAAAGTATGTAGTACACCTGCAGAAACTCAAATTGTTTAGTTCCTTATGGGTTTAAATGAATCTTACCTACAAGCAAGGTCTCAGATCTTTTGAATGATCCCTGTTTTATTAGGAAAAGTATTTTTTATATATTTTGAGACCTTTTAGAGTCGCCACTTAATTTTGAGAAAATTAAGAAAACCTTTATTTTCAAAAGACTTTAAACATAAGAAATCTAATGAAAACATTCAAAGAGGGGTTCGGAGATTCATATTTATATTTTAGGAAGGTGTTAGGTACCTAAAATATCCGCTTAATACGATTTTCCGGCAACTAACTTATTTGGCTAAAACTTAACTTATTAAATTTATTGGAAGTGAGTTTCTTAGTTTTTTATCTAAGCGAAATTTATAAATTGAAAAATATTTTTTAAGTCTATTTAAACTTAGTTTAATTTTATGTTACTAAAACATTATGGCATTCGACGGGGATTTGGAGTTTTCTAACTTTAAACTAACGATAAAAAAAACAGATAAGTAATAAGACAAGAGAGAGAGAGAGGGGGGGAGAGAGAGAGAAAGAGATATTTCGGGCCCAAACCCGGGTTCTGTCTGCCTGGACCGGATTTTGGACCCACCTGCTTTCGGGTTTTTGACCTGTTTGTTTTGGGCCTTTGGCCCACTTCCCCTGTACCTGTCCTAAATTCTAAGAATACAATAAGTAAATAATTAAATGGGCTTAGGCCCAACAACAACAAAATACAAATTTTTAAGAAAAAATAAAATCTTCTTTAACTCTTCAATTGACTCCATATTCTTCAATTTGGGGGCCTGTTCGTCGATTTGAAAGGAATGACTCTATGGAGAATTTCGAGCCTTTATGGCTCTTCCGAAATGCAAGGTAAAATCCGTGGGGACTCCGACGTATTTCACATGAAAAGAACGGCATGAACAGGAGTTAGCACAGGCTCATAACGATAAAATAGATGAAATAACCAACAAATTGATCAATCAAAGCTTGACTTAAAATCGAGTTCAATCGACACTAACCAGCACGAGAGAAATTTTTTGGTCTCCTTTTGCCAGACGTCCTTCGAAGGAAGGTTTGCGGGGAAGTGCTTCCTCATAACCCTCTTCGTCGATTTCCTCTTCGGGGCTCCCAGGAGGAAACAATAAGTTGTACAGACGCTTTCCCCGTTGCTTTTGTATGTCGATCCTCTCTTCTTCACTTGGCTCAGCTTGGATACTCTTTCCTTTGTCCATAACGGTGATTTTCCTTTCCTGAGACAGTAGAGTAGTGTTTTAGGATTTGTGGTATGAGAGGTGTCTTTTGAATGAGAAACTTGAGACTCGGACATTTTGTAACAGTGACTTATATGTATATTTTGGAAATTTCTGGGAAGGAGTGGGTTTCCGATATCCTCATCCACAGCAACACAATACATAAGCAGTTAAATAGCACATATATCGTCCTAATCATGCAGGTGACCCTTTTGTGCCAAGGGTAGGCCTAGAGAATCTGAAGGATGTATTGCATCATTTGAAACATATTGTTGCACCCCCAAAAATAAACTTTACTTAAAATCATAACGTTCGTTACAGAATTTCAATCAAAATGGGGTACATTTTCAAGGAGGGGAATACAATGCGAATACATATAGAAAATAATCCCACGCAGGGGAGTTAGAAGGTTGATGGCTCTGCTCCTCCTCTGGCTTTCTCTACTTCTTCGCGGATGATGCACTTGCTTGTTAACACGTACGGCTCAGCGAACACAGCTTTGAAGGATGTTGGCACGACTTGTAGAGTGTTCATCTGCTCGTCTAGGTTCGCATCCAAACGCGTAAGACAAGCCCTTGCATCGGCTAGCTCTTGTGATGTCACACCTAAAACTCTCCGACTTTCTAACTCTCTGGACTTGTACTCTTGTTCCCTTTGCTGAAATTCGTGTTCCCTTAGCTGAAATTCTTGCTCCATGCGGTCCCATTCTTGCTGAAAATGGTATGCATGGATCTGAAGCCTTGTCTGTACGTCTTCAATTTCTCGACCTGCGCGTGGTGTTGGGTTCACTACACCACAAGATCATTTTGCAACCATGTCTTGTATTCGTCAACATACCCAGCTTCGTATCTGTTTTCACCCATACCCCATTTCATGTTGACACGTCCGACCCATTCTTGGAGGATGATCTTGGCAAAATGTATTTGCCGCTCCCGCTGTAATCGACGACAAAAGAGCTAGCGTCCCCTTGGGCGGGTGTTATTTGTGTCCTACCAAATTGCCGCATTACCCTAGCTGGGTTGTAGGGTCGCAATCCTCTGATGTCGGGAAGGATTAAAAATGGAAGTTTGGCCCCTTGCGCTGCTATCCTCTCTGACATGAAATTTGGCAACATCCACTTATATCTCTTTCTCTTAGATCATAAAATACCCTCGCCCACGCATCCCTGGTGGTATGAATTGGGAATCTGCGGATGCTTAGGTAGAATTCATAATTATCAAGGGGACTCGTCTGGCTCGGTTTGTCCAACTCTTGTGGCTGGGTACCGTCCCTTTCGCGGAGATGCTCAGTCATCCACCATTGAAGTAGAATGTTGCAACCTTGGAAAAACAGGAACCCGTTCTTACACAAACTCAGAGATCGATAAATGTCGGCCAAAATGATCGGGGCCAAACTGCAGTATTTCTTTTCTTCTTGTTTCTTACCGATTCCTCTGAAGATGGCATCCACTATTATTACTACCCGGGTGTCAATCTCTTTTCCTTCATCCTGAGGGAACACCATCGTTCCTAAAAGGCATGCGGAGAACGCAATGACTTGAGTTTATCTCCAAGTACTGTGATCATGGAATTCGTTTGAAAATTGCGCGAAATAGCTATCGTGCCCCCATCTTTCGAAGAATCTCATTAGTGGCATAATTTGGGCATCCAACCAGTTAGCCCGTACCAGCAACAACATATCTCTCAATTCTCTGGTAGTCGGCCTATCTGGTAGAAGAATGTGATGATCGGGACATCTTTTCCTCTTGCCACATGTTCTGATAGAGTCCGGACAATCTTTAATTTCTTCTAATGTCGGTTTTATTTCGACATCTCCAAATCAAAACACCATCCTTTCGTCGTCCCAAAACCACGTTACTACCTCGATAAACGTGGGCCAAACCTTGAAGTCCATTATCGAAGGTAAGTGGCCCAGGTGAATCGAGATTTCTCTCTTTTGGCAAGCTTTGAGATTGTTCCACCATACGCGGAGAATGTCCGGTGTTTTGGTGACCATGTTGAAACTGAGGAATTGACTCGACATCTACAAAAACATACAACTAGTTAGTTGCCACCCCCCCACGATACAACAAACAGTTAAACACACAATACATCCTTCAGATTTAACACACAAATATGATCGTCCTATCGAGCCGTGGGCTCTTTGGACTCAAGGCGGTCTTTCTAATGGGCCCAACACTTTGAGTGTTGGGTCGTCTTAGGCCAATGCGCTATTTTTCGGGATTGGATTTCGCTCTATCTTAGTTTAACTAGGAGTGGGTTGTTTTTAGAGTGGAAAGGGTAACCCAAGCGGACTACTTTGGCTGAGACAGTTAACGATCGTTAACTATCAAGTAGCCAACTACACTCGTCAGGGTGCCCCGAGAAAAATTATGGTTAACGAACGACTGCGAACCCGCATAATCGTCCTTTAAGTGTAAATGAAAATAATCGTCGTTTGACGGAAGATGTTATGCCATGAATGCAACAGTTTAATAAAGCGATAAATAAGCAAATAAACAGTTAACTCACATAGCCAAAACACGTTAGTTTTAAGGTTAGAATTCTCCAGATGTCCCCAGCAGAGTCGCCATTTCTGTTTTATTCGAAAAAGTATTTTTTATATATTTTGAGACCTTTTAGAGTCGCCACTTAATTTTGAGAAAATTAAGAAAACCTTTATTTTCAAAAGACTTTAAACAGAAGAAATCTAATGAAAACATTCAAAGAGGGGTTCGAGGATTCATATTTATATTTTAGGAAGGTGTTAGACACCTAAAATATCCGCTTAATACGATTTTCCGGCAACTAACTTATTTGGCTAAAACTTAACTTATTAAATTTATTGGAAGTGAGTTTCTTAGTTTTTTATCTAAGCGATACTTATAAATTGAAAAATATTTTTTAAAACTATTTAAACTTAGTTTAATTTTAAGTTACTAAAACATTATGGCATTCGACGGGGATTTGGAGTTTTCTAACTTTAAACTAACGACAAAAAAATAGATAAGTAATAAGATGAGAGAGAGAGGGAGAGAGAGAGAAAGAGATATTTTGGGCCCAAACCCGGGTTCTGTCCGCCTGGACCGGATTTTGGACCCACCTGCTTTTGCGTTTTTGACCCGTTTGTTTTGGGCCTTTGGCCCACTTCACCTGTACCTGTCCTAAATTCTAAGAATACAATAAGTAAATAATTAAATGGGCTTAGGCCCAACAACAACAAAATACAAATTTTTAAGAAAAAATAAAATCTTCTTCAACTCTTCAATTGACTCCATATTCTTCAATTTGGGGGCCTGTTTGTCGATTTGAAAGGAATGACTCTATAGAGAATTTCGAGCCTTTATGGCTCTTCCGAAATGCAATGTAGAATCCGTGGGGACTCTTACGTATTTCACATGAAAAGAACGGCATGAACAGGAGTTAGCACAGGCTCATAACGATAAAATAGATGAAATAACCAACAAAATTGATCAATCAAAGCCTGACTTAAAATCGAGTTCAATCGACACTAACCAGCACGAGAGAAACTGTACTATGTCACTTAAGGAAATAACAGGGGTCACATGACTTTGATTTCATAATGCCAAATTTCAAAGCAAAGAATAACATGGAACAGTCCACTTCTACTCTTAATTTCAAGCACTGTAAAAGAAAGAGACAAGTCGCACCAAAATCTAGACCAATATTACGACGGATTTAATGACCTTAGACAATTAACGACTATGGCTAAGTCTTGAACAGAAGCAAGATTCTAACAATGGTACCTTATATATATAATCTAAACTTTTCAATCCGAGACAATTCAGCCACAACTGGCTATTATAACCATCTGACTTTGAACAAACCCCTCAAACCGAGATTAAGTCAATAGCAAACCCGAAAAGAAGCTAACATATTTCCTATACAACACAAGCTACTGATCGAGATTAAAACGCAATATTCATGTCAAAAATATCATTAACTGAAGACAAAAGGTATTTGAAAGAAAGAACCTTCTAACCATAGCAACTCATCATTTTCTTAACAATTTAACACTCAAAGGAAAGATCAAAGCAGTAAGATTGAAATAAAGAAGAACCAACGATTATTTTAATTTATGGGGAGGCAAGCTAGACAATTCTAAACAACAGAAAAGACTACTGGTAATGAACTTAAAAAATTCAAACAAACACGAAATCAAAAAGAAGGAGAAAGCATACACTTGACAAGAAAAAACCACATTTTACTTGAGCTAAACAACAAAGTAGCACCACTGCCTATCATTCTAGCAAGACAACTCACATCTAATACACACTAAAGGTAATGTTAAGCAAGTATCAACAAGGTATTTCAAACAAGGCTCCATAATTTGACCTGCTTAGAAATAATAAAAATGTATAAAATTCAAGCCAATATGAGTTATATTTGCTACGTTAATCAAATGCTTAACAATCTATGGCTGGGCAGTATACCTCTTAGATAAGATCCGTATTCAAATAGAAATAACAATAACACTTAATAACTACACAATCTTACAAACTGGCTTACGAGGTCTCATTTTTATTAACATTACTAGAAAGCAATCGGATATAAATGTACCTTATCGGTTTTAAAAATGAAAGCCATGAATACAACATGTCAAAGCCACAGTGAATACATAGAGGGGTGAATATTCAGTCAAGCCATACAGTGAAAAGTCAATACAAAAGAAAACACACTTCAAATGATTTTGAACACTAATCTCCAACAAACAACAAAAGAAAACTATGATTTGGAAATAAGACAAGAGACTCGAACTTTATCCACTCGACTTGCAAATATGAGCATTTCTACACGACTTAGATAAGCGAGGAGAAATATCAGACCGAGAAAATCGATGGAACTAAATTAATGCTATTTCTTGAGCATTAAGAGGTTCAATTCATTCGAAAATCTCATGCCCAACTGCACAATATGGCCTAAAACGAATACAGAGATATGCTGCCAAAATCATTTCTTCATTATTATTATTTTAAAATAAAACCCAGAAAGAAACAACCCAAGCTAAAACATTATCCTTTGGCAGCAGAACAACCTAGAAAAATTTGAAATCTTTAAGCGTATATGAGAGCAAATCCGCATAATCTCAAGAATACGCCTAAGGATAACGAGCTGCTTATCTAGACCCTTTTAAACAAAAAAAAAGTCACAAAGAGGGGGCAATATTACTGCACCAACAGAATTCCTATCCACACTTTCAGCAAGCAAAAGAAACAAAACAGAATGACAACTTGACTAAATGCATATAAGAATAAGACGTCATGAATCAAAGGTCGACAGCCAAGAAAAAAGGAAAGGAAGAAAGTCTTTGTACCTTGTTGTGATCAGCGAATGAGACAATGAGGAGGAGGCCACTTCACCACCGGAATATGACTTCGGAATCTTTAATGAGTAGAACGAAGATGAGAAGAGGCAAAGCAACAAGAGAAAACTTCCCTCTATCTTGTAACCTATATCTCCAAGTATATCTATCTCTTTTACGGTGCTGGCAACTTTCGTTTGTTTCGATTTCTCCTTCAACAAAATCCTCTGTTTTTTTTTATGAAGCAAATCCCAAAACAAATAATGTACCCCTCCTTTTCCTAAAAAAATGTCTAACCTCCTAAAGGAATACAACAGGTGCTTTTATAGAAGAGAGAAATCTAGGGTTCAGATTAGGGAAAGCGGGAGAATTTCGGAAGAAGCTTGGGGCAAATTTGGACATTCACTTCAATTCCACCATTTGAAAGTCGCTCCAAGGACAAGAAAAAGGTTGTTCTTGCACCAACACTTGGCCAAATCCCCCCAAATCCGGATTGGCAGATCGAAGGGATGACTGGGATTCAATCTATCGTCCTTGCGCTCGACGTGGCACCCTTCCACGCGAGCAAGGATGAGTGGCAGGTCGTACTAGCGCAGGAAACGCGGTTAAGGCTGCACAAGGCAGAAAAGAGAAAGGGACGGGGCGTGAACTCACCATCACGCGCCATTGGCCTCTGGTTCACAGACCACCATCGTCGCGTGAAGAAGAACGCCTATCTGGGTCGAACAAATCGCGACTGGCTGGAATTTTTTGGTTGCTGCGCGTTGGGTTTGTTTTGATTGCTATTGTACATTTTCTGTTCTTAGCAAAGGGATGAGGTGGATGGGTCAGGTCGGGATTTGAAGCCGGATGGGTGTTGGGTCAAGAGGGATTAATGAGAATGGGCTGGATTGGCTTTGATGTTGGGTCGATTGTGGAAAAAAAAAAAGGACTGCCGGGAATTTCTTGGATATTAAAGGTGGGAAAAATGAGTCGGGTAGGCTGGGAATTGGAACAAACATTTTGGGTCCAAAATTTTGGGCCTGGGATTTTATTAGAAGGGATGGGCTGCTACTGAAAATTTGGCCCAATATTTTGTCTTTTGAGTAGAATGCTACCAATTTAGTGAAACTAGATTTAAGATAAGACGAATTAATATAATTGATTAACAAGCTTCTTAAGGTTAACCAAAATAAAATAATTAATTCGAATATAAACTAAAGATTCAAAATATAAGCTAAAATAATTAACTAAATATTTATATAAAACCAAGATATCACTATTATTTTCAATTTTGAAATATTGGTAAACTATAATAATTATATGAATAATTATGTGAGACACATACAGTAGCTAAAACAATATAAAATTGTCAAACCTTATTTAAAATAACTTGCAAGCTAAAATTTATGTATTATCATTATTTTATTTTATTTATTTATTATTTTTTTTTTTTGAAATTTATTGAATTAACTACTTTAAATTATTTAAACTCGAGAAGCTCGGTAATTAATTACTATCGAGGAGGGTCAAAATTTGGGTGTCAACAATCCCACTTCCTCGTAGATCAAGCATATTCAATGGTTACGTCTGATGAAAGTAAAAAATCGGTGGTAGATACAGCAGACATATTAGGGTCTAATCCCAATTCTCTCCAATAAGCGTATGAGTTAGCTACGTACTCGAGAAATGGTGGTACTAAAAAATTCAAGAAGAATGGGAATTTACATTGAGATTATTGTAAGCTTAAAAATCACACTAGAGATCAGTGCTACAAGTTAATAGGGTATCCTCAAGATTTTAGATTAAAAAAGAAGGAGCCTAACACTACATATAATGCAGAAGGTACAAGGTCTCAGGAATAGGTTCATCACAAATATCTAACTATAGGTCATGCTGCTAAACTCACTGGAAATAGCTATGGGAAAACTTCAAATGAAGGGAATAATCAATTAGAACCATGTCATCTATCAAAGGATCAATATCAACAATTGCTCCAATTTCTAAACAAAGATCTGGAACAAGTTCATTCAGATAATGTAGTAGGTAATGAAGCAGGTACAAACACTTGTTTCAATTCTACTATAAATATTGGTTCTACTCCTTGTTGGATTATTGATACTGGTGCCACTAACCACATGGTGGATAATCTGAGCTCTTTAAACAAGTCCACTGTTTGCAAGGTTGATAAACCAAAGAAAGTATATTTACCCAATGGAGATGTTTCCTTAGTTGAATTTATTGTCTCAAGTGTCCTACCTAACAATGATGTGGTCATTGGAGTTTTTCAAGTACCACAATTCCAATTTAATCTTTTATTAGTATCTAAACTCACTAAGGAACTACATTGTTCTGCTACTTTGTTCCCTAACTTTTGTATATTTCAGGATCTCTCACATGGGAGGGTGAAGATGATTGGTAAAGAAGATTGTGGACTTTACATACTATCAAGCAATACAACTTCAAGAGATGTCAATATTGCAACTAGTTGTTCTATTCTATTAATAAGAGTAGATTCTAAACTAGATATAGATTTGTGGCATAGAAGATGTGGGCATATATCTAGTTTAGTTTTGACTTAAATGTTGTCATCAGATTTAAGCAGCATAACTGAGACACTTAATAAATGCACTATTTGTCCTTGTGCTAAGCAAACAAGAATACCTTTCACAGTTAGCATCTCAAAGAGTTTTGTATGTTTTAATTTAGTTCACATGGATATATGGGGTCCCTACAAAACCCTTACACATGATGGGAACAAATACTTTCTTACTGTGGTAGATGACATGTCTAGGTATACATGGATATTCTTGTTAAAAGTGAAATCTGATGTATGTACTATTATTAAACAATTTCTGGTTTATGTTAAAACACAATTTGATAAAACTATGAAGTGCATAAGAACTGATAATGGTACATAATTCTTGAATAATGTGTGTCCAACCATGTTTACCTCTTTAGGCATTATACATCAAACTTCTTGTGCTTATACTCCTCAGCAAAATGGTGTGGCTGAGAGGAAACATAGGCATATTCTCCAGCTTACAAGAGCTATTAGATTTCAAGGAAACATTCCTATTAAGTTTTGGGGTCTATGTGTTCAAGCTGCAATATATATTATAAACATAATTTCTAGTCATGTTATTAATAACAAGACTCCTTTTACACAGTTATTTAGAAAGGAACCTACATTGTCACATCTTAGAGTGTTAGGTTATTTGTGTTTTGCTAAAAATATACAAGAACCTGATAAACTAAAGAGTAGGTCTAGAATGACTGTTCATTTTGGCCATGCCATTACTCAAAAATGTTACTTGTTATATGATCTAACTTCTCATGTTTTCTTTGTACACAGAGATGTAATATTCAAGGAAGATATATTTCCCTTTAAATCACAAGATCAAAAACATAATAGGAATTATGTTTAACGTGCACCACCATGGGAAAGAGAGCTCGTATCCCCAAGGAGAAGGCAACTATGTCTATGATAAAGACAACAAATGATGGCGCACAAGCAAAGAAGAAAGATAATAAAACTAAGGCTATTGTAGAAGTAGAAGAGAGTACGAGTTCTCCCGAAGCTACTGTTGTAGGAACTCAATCAGTAGATAATAAAGAACCAACAGTACTAATTAGCGGTGGAATTCCAAATTCATTAACAATGGTAAAAGGGTAGCAGAAGGCACAAGATCGCAGGGTAAAAAATTGCAAGGCAATGAAACCATAATTTCTGAGGAACCTGTTGCTACAGAAGGTCAAATACAAGAGAAATGGTCTAAAATGAATGCAGCTACTGAGAATCGCAAACTATCATTGTAGAAGAGGTTGAAGCATATCCAAGGTTAGCAATAAAACCATCCATCTAGGACAATTTTGACATCAGGAAGGTATCAAATGTTGGATTTAAACTTGATTTTGTGGTATCTGAAAAACATGGAGACCTAAGTGTTTGTGAAATTGACATAGAGGACATTAGTACAACACTCCTTTATTGGAAGAATGTTGTAGGTTGCTACATTTTGGGGGCACCCCCATTTACTGTATTGAATGGATTTATCCAAGGGTTGTGGGAAAAACACGGCATTAACTCGATGCTAAAAAATGTAATTGTGTTAGTGAGGTTTGAAACTGAAAATGGGAAGAATGAAGTAATATAAGGGGGAATATATCAATTCGATAATAAGCCTTTCATAGTAAATGCTTGAAACGAAGATATGGAATTCTCTCGAGAAGAATTGCTCTCTGTTCCTATATGGGTGAAGCTACCTGGGTTAGAGTTTAAATACTCGAGTCCAAAAGGTTTGAGCAAAACAGGGAGTTTGGTTGGAAGACCACTAATGGTAGATAACAATACTGAAAGGAAGGAGGGACTAAGCTTTGCCAGGCTACTTATTGAATTTTATATTGATGGAATACTTGCAGAGAAGGTGTACTTCAAGAATGTGAGAGGAGAGCTTGTGGAACAAAGGGTCCAGTATGACTGGGAACCAACCCTTTGCCAACACTGCAAAAAGTATGGACACATTGAAGACAATTGTAGAAAAAAACATCCGCCAAAACCGCCTATTCCTAGGGAACAAGTACAGGAGATGCAAACTAAGGCGACTAAGACTACATAGAAGGAGAAGGTTACGAAAACAGGAGATCAAGGGGACCTAAGGAAGAATGATAAAGGTGGAGTGAATAAGAGTGGGATCCAAGGATAGGTAGGGGTTCAAAATACCACAACATCAACAAAGCAAGATACGGGTGAGCAACATTGGGTTACACCAATTAATATGAGCAAGAAGCAATATAGGCAGAATAACACACAAGTAACATACCATAATGTGTTTAAACCGTTGCATAGTAGTGAGCAATCAAGAATAATGAGGAATGTGGGTGGTACTCCTATTCATTCCCCAGGATATGGATAACATAATATGCTGGAATACAAGGGGTCTTAATGGCCCAAATAAGCAAAGGGAAGTCAAGCTCCTTTGCAATAAGGAAGGAACTGGTTTAGTTAGTCTGATAGAAACAAAAATAAAACAAAGTCGAATCGAGCAAGTGGCGAGAAGAATGTTTGAAGGATGGCCTTATGTTACCAATCTTGAACACCATTATAATGAAAGGATCTGGTTGACCTGGAGACCTAATTATTATCAGGTTCAGTACAAAACTGGCAATGCTCAAGCAATCACATGCGAAGTACATAATCTTAGAGCAAATTTGAGGTATATATTAACTGCGGTATATTCTTATAATACAAGGGAAGAATGAAGAAATTTGTGGAGTTATCTGGAGAATGTTTATATGGGATGTACATGGACTTGGATACTGATGGGAGACTTTAATTTAGTCCTTAATATGGATGACAGATTAGGAGGGAATCCAGTTTCAGTTGTTGAAGTATCAGATTTTTCAGGAGTGTATAAACTCATGTGAATTGATAGAACTGCCTCCAAAAGGAAGCAAATACACATGGAGTGTTAAACAAGGAGAGAATAGAATTTTTTTGCAAATAGATTGGGTCTTTGTCAACAATAAATGGCTATTACAAATGCCTGTATAGAGTGCAAACTTCCTACCAAAGGGGATTAGTGACCATTGTCCCATCAAAGTAGAGCAATTCAATTCTAAGAGAACTTGCAGAGGACCATTTAAGTACTGTAATATTTGGTCAGTGCACCCAAGTTTCTTGGAGATAGTGAAGTAAGTGTGGCATACTCCAATTCATGGATGTGCTATGCTTCAAGTAGTCAAGAAGTTAAAAATCTTGAAAAGAAAGCTAGAGGAACTCAATAAGCAGCATTTTAAAAATATATTGAGTGAGGTGGAGGAGGAGAGAGAGGCTTTAATGAATACACAACTAATGTTACAAGGGAATCCTCAAAATAGTGGTTTGCAGAAGGAAGAAGCAGAGAAGTATCAAAAGTTTAAAAGGGCATCGAATCTTGTAGAAATGTTTCTACAACAAAAGAGCAAAGTTACTTGGATCAAACTGGGGGACCATAAGACTAGATATTTCTACTATGTTATTAAACACAGGAAGATACAACAAGCAATAACACAACTGCTGGATAAATAAGGTGTGTGATGAGGAATGATCTTGATGATATAACTCAGATATTTGTTGACTTTTATCAAAAGTTACTAGGAAAGAATGAGGAAAAGAAAACCAAAGGTCTCAGAAGCATTATTAAAAATGGTCACCGTTTAACTATTGACCAACAACTTGAGCTAGTGCGGCCTTTCAATACTAATGATATGCAGTCTGCTATGTTTAGCATTGATAGTAATAAAAGTCCTGTTTTTGATGGGTATGAAAGTAATTTTTTCAATAAAGCTTGGAGGGTTATAGGAGAGGATGTGGCTAAAGTTGTCTTACAGTTTTTGGGGAATGGAAATTTACTAAAACAAGTCAATGCAACAATAATTTGCCTGATTCCAAAGATATCTTTCCCACAAATAGCCAGCCAATTCAGACCTATATATTGTTATAATGTTCTTTACAAGTGCATATCTAAAGTGTTGTGTGTGAGATTTAGGAAGGCCTTATCACATTTGGTCGCAAAAAATTAAACGACATTTGTAGCAGGAAGATCACTTGTGCATAATGTTCTTATTTTCCATGACTTGATGAGGCACTACAAAATAAAGAAAACTCCTAGATGCTTGATGAAGATTGACTTGAGGAAGGCATATGATATGGTGAGTTGGGAGTTTATAGAGGAGGCTTTGTATGGATATGGTTTTCCAAATTTATTTGTCCACATAGTTATGGTTTGTATTACCTCAACTAAGTTCTCAGTTAAGGTCAATGGAGATGGACATGGATATTTTGAAGGAAAAAGGGGTTTGAGACAAGGTGATCTAATGTCACCCCTTATTTTCGTATTGATAATGGAGTATTTGACCAAGACGTTAAAAATGATGAGCGGACTGCCCGACTTTAAGTATCACCCTATGTGTAAGAAGCTAAAGCTCACCTATTGATATTTCCAGATGATCTCATGATTTTTTGTAGAGGTGATGTGAGCTCAGAGAGTTATGGAGGCACGTCGACACTTTAGTAGTGTAACTGGGCTAGTGGCAAATGAGGAAAAATCTAATCTATTCTTGGATGGTATTGAGGATAGTCTACAAGCAAAGATACAGAACATAAAAGGTTTCTCAATAGGTTCACTACCTATAAGATACCTGGGGTTACCATTATCCTCAAAGAAATGGGGAAAATGGATTGCTATCAGTTGATTGAAAAGATCACATATAGGATCACTGTTGCTTATTCTAGGAAAATATCTTATGCTAGAAGGTTGCAAATCATCAATGTTGTCTTATTTTCCATTTATAACTTTCGGACTGTTGTATTCATATTGCCCCTAAGTGTTATGAAGGAAGTTGATAGGAAGTGTAGAGATTATCTATGGGGGGAAAATGATGAACATATGAATATATCTTTAGTGGCCTGGGAAAGAGTATGCACACCAACGAAATGTTGAGGGCTTAACATTAAAGGATGTAAGAAATGGAATGAGGCATCTGTTGGAAAATTACTGTGGCAAGTGTTACGAAACAAGACATATTATGGGTGAAATGGGTTCATGAATTGTATATAAACCAGGGGAGCATTTGGGAACATAAACCACCTGCAGATTGTAGTTGGTATTGGAAGAAACTTAATGGACTCAAAATGAGAATGTAAGGTTGGTACTAAAACGGTAGGTACATACTCACACAATTTATTTCGTTACACAGAGCTATAATGATTTGATTGAATCACAAAGAAGACTAGCAGAAACTGATCTCATTTAGTCAAGAGTAATGCAACCGAAATATAGATTTATTGTATGATTGGCTAACCAAAATAGGCTACTCACCAAAGATAGACTAATCAGGCTAAACATTCCAGTAAACAATCTCATATGTGGTATGTGTTCCAGGGATCAACTGGAGACCCCGACTCATCTGTTTGCTGAATGTTCCTGGATAGCTGAGGTTAGAAATGGGTTATCAGATTGGATATGTTTCCAGTACAAGCAACAAGGAGTATCACAGATCATAAGGTGGGTCAAAAGACAGCGTTGGAGTAAAATAAAGAAGGAGCTACTTACTGCCGTGTGGGGGGATATGATATATCATACTTGGCAAGACAGAAACTGGACAATTTTCAGGACCAAAAGTGTAAATACCAACTTTGTTATTAGGAAGATTCAACAAGAGATAAGGGTTAGAATAAATGAGTTGAGTAGTTATAAGAGAGTTTTACATAGCCAATATCTAATACAACAATTGTATAACTAGTTGTAGGTTTTGTTTTACTATCCGGGAAGGTGGTTGTAATACTAGGGTGCTCATTTCTGTGTTTTGTTTTAGAGTTGTAAATATTTCGATTGTCAATGGTAATATTCACAATTGTTACAAAAAAAAACATACACCTCTGTTCAGATTCACTGGTTTAAATGATGGACAATCATCACATCAATTGATCATTACTGACCAGGATCAAGGAACATGTTCAACTGAGGAGGTCCCCGCAGAAACCCATAATCCCGCACCTAATATAATTAGGTTCCTGAACCAAGTCCATTGGTGGTACAAGAAGAAACTAGAAGATCTGCAGGGCTTTGTGATCTTGACTTGTTATCAATTGAATTACGATTCCCTTACGTTGAAGTGATTGTATATACTGTTAATTACATGAATTTATGTTGAATTGATGTTGAATGATACATGAGGATCAATCTATGAAGATTTGAGCATGTTTAGCCTAGTTTTCTATAGTCACTGTAACATTGGTTTTCTTGTGATCCAAAGTGGGTTTCGATTAAGTTGTGGTTCTTGTAGCTACTGTTTTAGGTTAATACCATGGTTGAATTGTGGATATAAATCATGTATGACTAAAGTAGAAAAGGCTTGGTTTGAATTAATCTAGGCTCTTCTTGTCTATGAAGTTGTAACTTGTGATCTTAACGTTAGGTTAGTCGGTATAAGAATTGATTATGGTTAATGTCTATAGCTGCTGCCTATAATGAAATATGAGGATGCATTATATGAAATTAATACAATATGGGTCAATTCATGATAGGTTGAATATGATTAACCTATGTAAACTTACTTTACATGAACTCCCTATATAAAGTATGCTTGTATCGACCTAAATGGAAAATTGTAGTAGTGTCTCATCTAGATTATGATTTCATTAGCTACTGTCTTAGGATGATATGATTCATGAAATATGACCTATCATCCATATGAATGCAATTGATTAGCGATCTATGTTCTTCTACTTTCCTAGTATGTGATACATATGTTATGGTATAATCATGTAGTGACTTGTACATGGTTTCTTATATGTTTAAAGTACTTTAGCTACTGCCATATATGTGTTTTATTGATGAATAAGGTGTATTGATCAATGATGATCAAAGGATGAGAATTTGGTAAGAATGCTTATTCTCTTTACTCTTCTACTTCTCTATTCCTTTATAGTAATGTTGATGAAGCCTTGTAAGGCATTGTGTGGTATGGTCCACTTATGGTGGCGGTGTTTACTTTATTGTTATTATAAATGTGTTGACCATGGCCATGAAGGCAAATTGATGAACTTATGAACATGTGCTTAAAATGATACTATGAGAAGCTTATGCCTACTTTCCTATTCTAGTTGTGAATTAGGTTATGTGGCTATTGTATGGGCATGTGTATAATCATGTTAGGGTGTTGTATAGGTGCTGCTATTGATGTGCTAAAGTGGTTAATAGCCTCTACCCATGTATCCCTTATATGGAAGTGTAAATAGCTAAAGTTAGGAGTCTTGATTTTAATGTATATATAGTCTTGTCTCCTATGCTATTATGTGTTGTGTGCTATGTGCTTGAAGTATAATGTGGTCTATTAGTGTGGCTGACTTAAGATGTTATTGATGGCCATTACGTGATCATGTTGGTAAATGTACACACACTCTCACTTACATGCGTATTATAAGTAGTATAAGTCATTGTGTCTAAATGAAAGGTAGTTCTCATATTCACTAGTGTCTACTACTATGCATACTAAGGTGATGTATGAATGTATGATTTGTATTCCCTTACTAGGATGACTTGATAGGTGTACTAGTATGGACAAGGGTATGGGACTTTGTCTATGCATTGCACATGTATATCTTGATAGGATAGTTCCTAGGTTTGGTTCTTATGCATATGAAGGATGATTATATGAACATGTTATGAATATGATATGATGAAGTATGAATGTGTATAGTGTCTTAGTAGGTTTATATGAAAGGATTGCTCATATAGTTATGCCTATAGACTTATTTATTGATATATGAACATGTGTGACTTGATGTGTTATGTGAAAGGTTTGCTCACATCTATATATACACTCACACACATGGATGATCTAGTTAGGGAGAAGAGGTCTAACTAGGAGGGCCCAAGAATACTCCAAAACTAGATAGGTGCTTGAATATGCTATAAGCATATGAATGATGAATATCCTAAGACTATGTTTTATAAACAAAGGTAATAAAGGCTTTTCAATAAAGGGAACTTAGCTTAGCACCGAGTGAACTTGACATTGAGAGGTGTTGACTTCCCTTAGAGGAATATTTCACCATTTGTCCCTTATAGAGTGTTGACTTCCCTTAGAGGAATAATCACCTATGGACCTACGTATGGTGTCGACTTCCCTTAGAGGAATACTCACCTATGTACTTACATGAAGTGTTGACTTTCCTTGAGGAATATTCACTCATGTTATCTCATGAGGTGAGGCCCCATTACCAAATGGTATATAGAGGGAATACCTATCTCTTAGTTCCATAAACTATGCTTGCCACATAGGATCTAGCAAAGTGAATTCACTTGATATGCTAGCATATGTGTTAATGTTCTACCTTGGCTAGGTAGTAACACCTTCCTTTGGTGTAAGGCTCTACAACACCAAATTCCATGATTAGCACCCATGGTCTTAGTGTCGGTTAAGGCTATGGTTTCCCTAAAGGTAAAATGGACAATGGAAGTAATTGAATAGGATCCTAACTAGGAGGACTTAAGGTAAGTTACTTAGGATAGATGGAAGTAATGAACCCATCTAGACATTGCACAAGTGACTCCTTAGGAAGTCTTAGGAAGGTTCTCTAATGCATATGATTATGTATGTGTCCTTTATGTATGATGTTGTAGTCTTGGTTTGACTATGTTTATGTTGTACTATACTTCTATGATGGCATGTGTTGTCTTGTGTAGATACTATATTTGGTATTCTCTTATGTTCCTAAGGTGATGCATTGTACCAAGTATCCCTAAAGGATTATTTAGGAGATTAATGAATTGAAAGAAAGAGTTAAATGCTAAGAAGGGTGAGTTCACTATAAAGTGACCTTTATGTGCACTTATATTCTATATGTGCTTTCATATGATGATTGGCCTTTGATTGTGTTTCTATGACGTATGTGGATGATATAAATGATGTTAACAAAGGTTTTATGATGATTTACTCAAAATGGCATGAAGTATGATTTCAAGGAAATGTCCCTTTTAAATGCATGTTTTTGCATGGTTGCCATACTTAGTACATTCTTGTGCTAATCCCATTCTTCTTTACTTTTTACACAAAGTGTAGGTTATGGAAGGCTTAAAGGAGATCTTTGATTGAGGAGCTTGATAGGTGTTTTTCTCAAGCTCAAGGAAAGGAATCCTTAAGTTCAAGGATGTCCTACTTATGTCTTTAATATGAAGTCTTTAAATATTGTATAGTTATGTAAGGTATCGTATGGGCCGTGTCCCTAATGTATTCTAAAGTTATTGAGTCTAAGATGGCAAAGAGACTTAGAGTTTAAATATGTATTATGACTTATGTTTTATATATATACGATGTGATGTTTCTAGCATATGATGTGCTATTAAAAGTTTTAAATTTTCCGCTAAATTTACTATGCCAATGCAATGAATGATATGAGAGGCTTGTCTTAGACCTCCGAGAGGTCGACGACGCCGGTTACAATCCAAGATTGTACCCTATCTTCTAGGGTATGCTTTTGGGTTGTGACAGAAAAACTCACAAAAAGTTTTAAGAAGAAGCAAGGAAAATCAAAAGCGTTAAGGCAAGAGAGATTTCTGTCGAATTGGTGGTGGAACTTTGGGTGAACTGGGCGTGGTAAGAGGAGTTTCCGGGCAGAAACTTCAAGCTTGAATAACGTCAAAAGGTATGGGTTCCTCTCATGGAATTCTTTTTCCAAGAGTACTTTCTTTCGAACGTTTCTTAAACTCTTGAAACTAAGGTTGTTCCCCTTCGTATGTCCTTGTCCTTAGCTCCCAAACGAATTAGTAGGATGGGTATGCTGTGCTGCTAGATTTAGGCATGATTTATGTGTTTAAATTAAATGCGAACATGTTTATGTGAGGGAAGTTACGAAAATGATATTCAAAATACGACCAAAAGTTGATGTTGTGTGTGCATTGTGGGCAGCGGTTGTAGCCACTGTTTTGGGTTCGAAAATTCATGGTTTGGTGTATTTTATGTGTGTAATGTGTGTGCAATGTGATGTTCATTATAATGAAATATGTATGGTTGAATAACACTCTTTTAGCTAAGTAAACTTATGGGAGAAGTGACTAAAAATGAGTGAAGATTGACAAAGAAATTTTCCAGATTTGTGTACTCTCTAATAAGGTTAAAATCTGGGTTTTTAAAAGGGAAATTAAATAAGTGAGGTCAATGGGAATTGAACCCAAGACCTCACAGGTTGAGATGGCTGAAAAAGAAAGAAAAAAATCGTGGGGAGCTAAGGGGAATCGAACCCCTTAGCTACTGGTAGCGAGGCAAAAGGGAAAAGGGAAAGGGAGGCTAAGGGGATTCGATCCCAGCTTCAGGCTTCGCAAAAAAATAAGGGAAATGGGGCTGGGGGGAATTGAACTCGCGACCAGCTTCTGTTTTCGCAAGAAAAGAATAGAAAAATAAAAGGGGGACTGGGGAATCGAACTCGCGACCAGCTACTGCCTTCGCAAAAAGAAAAGAAAAATTAAATGGGAGGCGTGGGATTCAAACCCACGACCTCCCAGTACGCGCGAAGGAGAATGGAAATAAAAAAAATAAGGATAGAGGGGCTGCGGGGGTTCGAACCCACCACCTCACAGCCTCCTCAGCGAAATTGAAACGAAAATAAAGGGGGGCTGTGGGGGTTCGAACCCACAACCTCCCCATTGCAGAGAATTTAATTAAATTAAAAATTAAAGAGGTTGTGGGGGCTCGAACCCCCAACCCTTTGGTTAATTAAGAGTGAAATTAAAATAGAAAATTTATCTTTCAATATAAATGTTCAGATTTAATTTAGAGTCTAATGTTATGAATATTAGAAATAAAATTAATGAAAAATATAAATGGTATCCTAGTGATTCAAGATTTGGGTTCCCTTGCCCAAAATTTCGTATTGATACATAAGTCATACGCGAATAATTTACCCAAGAATAATGCCATCTACTTAGATCAAAATAAGATCTTGGCATATATACAAGATACATAAGTCTTGTACTACATAATCTTAGGAAAGTAAGAATCACTTAACGAACTATGAATGAAGCCCCATGGCTTGTGTGTATAGACACATAAGTCTAACATACGTTCAAAAATAAGTGAATGTAAGATGTATGTAATGAAATGATGAACCCTAGGAGGGTAAGTATGAGTGTAAGATACACTAAGTGGCCAAGTACATTGGCATATGATGAGATGAACTATGAAATGACGAAATGAACATTCACATAATAAGAGGTGAGTAACTAAGAAAAGCAAAGGTGCTAATGATGAAGAATGTGGTGACAACATGATATGAGGCTAATGAAAATGATGAAAGCAATCTCAAATGATCCTAAATAAATGTTACCAATACGTACTCACCAATGAGAGTGTAAGATAATGAAGAGACCAGTCTCCACGAACACTCTAATGAAAGTATTGAGCTTAACACACTTAATACTAGTTATGAGATGAGAAATCATCTAATGAGCTATGATGTCCTCATACTAGAAGCCAGCTTCCATGACGTATGAGATGAATGTAATCGAACTTTATACTGAGCACCGATAGGCTAGTTATGAGCGGTGATGCCTTCTTTCGGGAAGGGCGAAGGTTCACGTAACTCTCATGAGATGAGACTGTCCGGCTTGCCGGGTATGGGTCTCCATACATCTCCTAGTCTTTGAACCTATACTGCCAATAGGGATCTGGCGGGGTTAAATTCCCATGTACGCTAGCATGTTTTTGGGTCACCTTGGCCGGTGATTCCACCTCTTTTCAGTGTGGGGGAGACACTGGATTTCATGATGCTCACATGATCTATGTCGGTTAAAGTTAAAGTTCCCAATGAATGAATGAGGCCAGCCTCAAATGAAGCACATAAAGAAATGAATGATACCGAAGGTGTTAGGATAGGATAATCAAGAGGTGAGCTAGACTCAGGTAATGACATTAGGTTATTCCTGATCATTGCACAGCAACCCGATGAAAGTCTTAAACTACACTCTAGGTATAGCTGGTGTTCACACTGGCTTATGAATGAAATGCAATGAAGTACGTATGAATGAATGAAGTAGACTCTGTGTTTGCTAATGAAGACTCCCTAGTTGAGGTCCCATATGTTGAGCCCTCATTTTGGAAAGTCTTAATGTTAAGTCCATGATTCCAAGGTCTCATGGCATATGAATGAATGATACGAACGAACCTATGTGTTATGTGTTATGTGCTATGATATGTGCTATATGAAGACGATATGTGTTGTGTGCAATACAATATTTAATATGATGCATGTTACTCTCATGGCATGACCTTCCTAACTCAATTTGGAAAGTTCACTAACTTTCCTAATCTCAATTTGGTAAGTCTACTGACTTGACTTCCAAAAATCATGTTGTTAGGAAAGAGCTATTCTTTCTCATGCATGTCTGTGGTGTGTGCTTGCATATACCCATACTTAGTACAAGTGTGTACTAACCCTATACATCTATACTATTTTAGGTGCAGGCACAGGTGGGCGATAGAGCTACAGGTCATTGTTGCAGCTATCCGGACGCCAGCATTCATCCGGAGTTTGGTAGGTCCTCATGCTTTCGAGGATGCTACTGTTTTACATTCTAGCTTAGTTTTAGAGTTGAGCTAGTGGAGCATGTTCCACTAGCGTTTCTTTTCTGTTTTTATTCAGACTTTGTATTGGTGCCATTTTGGCAATTATACACTTAATACTTACTGATCTATTTCTTTCAGTTGCTTATCTCTTAATGTTAGATGGTTGATGATGAACTATTATGAAATGTTAAGAATGTTTAACAAATATGTTAAGGAACAAAAAGTTTCAAATTGTTCGCTAAAATTAACCTAAGTGAAGTATGAATAACGTAAGTAGGCTTGTCTGCGACCTCTGAGAGGTCAACGACGCCGGTCTAGTCTGGGGTCTAGATTCCAGTCATGACATAAATGTTTCTAGGAGTTCGGCTGAAGTTGAATATAGGAGTATTGCAACCACTCTGATAGAGATTATATGGCTGAAAGGTTTAATGCAGGAACTTAGCATTATAGGCTGAAAGGTTTAATGCTGGAACTTAGCATTGAAGTGTCACTGCCTATCAACATACACATTGATAGGAACACTTCAATACAACTTGCAGCCAATCCAGTCTATCAGAACCAAGCACATTAAGATTGATTGTCATTTTATAAGAGAAAAAATCACACAAGGGTTAGTGTGTACCAAGTACATTCCTTCACAAGATCAACCAGCTCACCTTCTCACTAAAGGACTTACAAAAGTACAACTCCAACATATTAACTCAAAGCTAGGAGTTCTAAACATCTTCTCACTTCCTAGCTTGAGGCGGAGTGTTGAGAATGAGAAGAATGAACCAGATTCAAATGTGTGAACCTACTCCTTATACGTGTTTCCTAAATCACTGTTATAGTGTAACTAACTTTCCATTAATTAGTTAGTTAGTTAGAATTACTTGTAAGTCAATTAGAATAACTAAGTGTGATCAAGATATCACAACTACTATAAAGAGGAGCTCTAGAATGTAACTACGCTAAGTTTGGAATAACAAAATATTCTTCTCCTTATTTCCTCTCTCTATGCTTCTTCTTCTACGTTTTCTTCTTCTTCTTCTTCGCTGTTCATAAGTCTTCACAATGAAAGTAAGAACTCATAAGGTGTGCAACAAATAATACAAAAGAAAAGGAAATAAATTCTATTTTATTGTCAAATGACTAAATTCTTTAATGCAAAACAAAGAAATATGTTCCCCCAACAACACTAATTCTCAGTATGACCTCACAAATAAAGTTGAAGCTGGTAGAGTGTTTCACAGACCGTAGAGAAAGTTGTTTCCGATAAATCTCAGCTAAAATAAAGTAAAAAATGTACAAGATGGATATTTAGGGGGATTCTATATCCAAATCTTCATATGGTACAATTTCTTTGCCAGAAGAATCAGCTACAACCTGATCATCATTATTTTGAGTTGTAGTGGTCATTTCTTGAAGTGGAGGTGGATCTACAAGTGTTGTTGTTGGATTATCATTACATGATAAATGAAGCTTCATCTCTCTGTGTTCTTGACACATTGCACACCAATGTAAACAACAATGTACCATACATGGATCACATGGTGAATCCTGTAATCGAACAACACAATCAATCATCATCATCATATTATTGCAAATACGACTAAAGTTTACTAAGCAACTCATTATCATGATCACCATTCATATTTACTCCCTTCGTTTCACAAAGAATGGTCTAATTTGACTTAACACGGAGTTTAAGAAAATAAAGAAAACTTTTGAACTTGTGTTTCTAAATTAAAGTTATGTCAAATGTACAAAATTGCCCTTTAATCTTGTGGCTTTCAACATGCCACGTGGAAAGTTGTTACCAAATATCTGAATGTACCAAAACACATTGAAATCGATCATCACTTCATCCGTGATAATCTCAATGGTTGCCAACTTCAATTTTACTTTGCATAGAATGGAAAAAAAAAAGAAGAGAAGTTGAGTAGTTCACCTTAAGATGATATTTTCGTTGCAACATTTGTCTCGCCATGCCAGTATAGATACCACAAACCCACCAAGAGAAGAGAAGACCTTCAGTAATAAGGCATGCAGTATCAGGATCAATGCCATGAAATGCTGCAGTAAGTGCAGCAAGAGCAATGCCACCTTCAATGCACACCAAATGACCAACACAAGCTCCTCTGCTTGATATTTCATCATTCAACGTCTCCATGTGTCGTCCAAACAAAACACAAGGGCAAAATAGCCCAACCAAACCTAAAAATTATACATCAAAAATCGCAAAAAAAATGATTCAAGTTATAAATCTTAAAAATGTCACTTACAACTATCAACATCTTCTGTACACCCAAATATTCCAGTTGCCCAATCTTCATCAGCAGGAGGTTCATATGATGGAGGTAGATTTTGCCCACAATGTTCACATTTAGCACATGATTGCTGTCAAATATTTAACAATTTCACTATTATGAGGGAATAAAACTCATATATATATATATATATGGAAATGCAAATTCTTCATTCACCTTTTAGATGAGTTGTTTTTTTCTCCATCAATTCACTCGATTACATAAACATATAGTCGAATAATTTATAATTGACGATGCATGCATGCATATATAGTTAAGGGGAATATACTTTTACATTCGTTAAACTCTCACATGCAGGGCAGGGCGAAGATCAGATCCATTTTTTCTCTATTAATCGGCTTATTAATTCTAATTGAATATAATTAGAAGAAATGTAAATGAAAAATTGAAATAACCTTTTGGACATCAATAGGTTGATTAAGCTCGCCAGGAGTAATATTTTGCAATGAAGATTCTTGATCCTTTGTTAATCGAACATAAGTCCCCGTTGCCATCGTCTTAGATTTATTTGGTCATCAATTCATAACAATAATTAAGTTGGTGTTACATATATACCTTCATTAAGGTAATGTTAGTTACAAACAAGTAGATAAGAGAGGAAAAAGGGATAGGGAAATTATACCGTAAGACTTGGATTTTTTTTTTTTAATTTTAATTGCAAAATACTAATTAATAAATAAGAGAGTACCAAATCAAGAGATAATAATTTTGAAACAACTTTTTGAAGAATTAATGAAAATATTATATTGCAATGCATGGTTAACATGGTTTTGCGCACCCGACTAACGTGCTAGTGGCATGCTAATTACTATCGAGGAGTGCCATGCATTGTGAGATCGTATATACCTATTAGTCGATTTTTAACTAAACACTTATATTTTAGGAGGGTCCCATTACACCCCTTGAAATATTTTATATTCCCTTCGTCTTATTTTATGTGTCACATTTCTCATTTCGAGATTCAAACAAGTTTATCTTAGATCGTAAATTTTTCATAAATCATTTTAACATTTTGAATCATCAATTATTGTGACTTATATTACTCTTTACGTAGTTAACAAATACATAATTTTCATTTCAAAAAATTTGAAGATTTCATACGCAAATATCCCGTCATTAAATTATTTGACACTCAAAAAAGAAAAATATCACATAAAATGGAATAGAGGGGAGTAATAGAATTATTTACTCCCTAATACTGAGTTGGCAAAGAAAATGTAATTCACTTTCTCAAATAGAGTGAGAGACAGGCTTCTTACTTTTTCTTTTTCATATTATTTTTTGGATTTTTTAAATTTGTTTATGCTACCTTTTACTTTTATTTATCTTTTCCGTTTTACTTTCTTTTTATCCTTTTTCTTTCTTTCTCTATTTCTTCAACAATCCTGATTTAAGTTGTCTGATAAAAGTGTGGAACCACCTTACAATTAATACTCTCTTCATCCGGTATTGTTTGTCATGTTACGCATTTCGAAAGTCAATTTGACTAATTTTCAAAGTAAAATTAGATCACATTAATTCGATAATTAAATAAAAAAAATTAGATATTCTAAAATTATATGAAAATTACTATAAATTGCAATTTTTTGCATATTACTATGATGAAAAAATACATCTTAAAATGTTAGTCAAAGTTTTAATAGTTTGACTCTAAAAATAGAAACCATGACAAATAATACCGGACGGAGAGAGTAATAGTTACTACTAACGCTATCTCCTTTATTCTTTTTTAAAAAGAAAAAAAGAAATCGACTTCACTTGAAAATATTATAAGAATACGAGATCAAATTAAAAATCAACACTTCTTCATAGCTAAGTGTTCATAAGTTCAAGCACAAGAACACAAAATTGAATAATATAGAGGAAACTCAGTTGAGTAAATAAAACTACAAAGCATCAACGTCAAAATTAGTATATTTCACAATTAACTTTCTACTACTTCAAGTACAACAATGCACAAAGTTGATGAAACCCAAATTCGAATCAGATGCGACAGTTGATTAGTGATTACTATACAAGTATATCAACATCATATTCTTTAGAAGTTTTTCTCCTTAAGACAAATCAATATGCTTAGGACTTTGAAAATACGTAAACTTTCAAGAATTTCCCCAATCAAATTCATATCTCATTCAAATATACTTTATTTTTTAGCTTCCCAAATTCTAACAATATTCTCATCGGAGACCCATAAAATAGCAAATCTAGATATTCAAGATTGGCTAAATTATTAATTTTTACTGGAAATATAACGTCATATGCATGTATAAGATTTACAGTTCCGTCTAATTCTTGATTGGCGGTGGATATTAGCATTGTACCCCATATCATTGAAGTTTTTGAATTCGATAATTATACAATGGTATGAGAACCACAAATTAATTCTGAAAAAGTCCAAATATTGTATATTGAAATAGTTGTATAAGAAAATTGAAAACTTCTCTGGAAATAATTCAAACAAAGATTAATAGACTAAAATTTTTGAGGTTAGAAATGGAACTCGAAAAATCTACTTCAATGGCAGAATTTTTTTTTTTTAAGTCAAAGAAAATGAAAACGAAAAGAAGAAATGGGCTGAAATAGAAAAGAAAACAAATATAAAAGGGAAATAAAATAAAAAGAAGAATAATAATATTTTTATTTAAAAAGTACAATATATTTATTTGGCAACGCCCGTGCAGCCCACTACTTACCACAAATTTGGGTGTGACCTTTTAAGGGGCAAAATATTCTACTTTTAAAATGTGTAGGGGATAATAGGATTCCGTGAAATATAAACGTGTAGTCAATAATTGACTAATAAATTGAGGGGTCATTTAACCATAAACTCTAAAATATAATAATTTACTTCTTGAATTGTATACATATTCTAAAATATTTGAGTTTAAATCCAAATGCCATACAAGAAAAGATAAGTAACACCACCTTTAATGTAAATACTTGTGTGTTAAATTATATATAGTCCTTTGTATTTTAACAAAACCAGAAAAAAAAGATCTACTCTAAAGAACGAAACAAGTAGTGGAAATCCTAAAATTGGTCTTTCAAACATTATCAAGGAGCTAATTCGTTCAAAACTCAATTGGTTGCTTCGATGGAGAAGGTGTAGCGTCCTTGGCTCATCATTATAGTGGATAGGGCTTCAATGCTATAACAACGCTTTGCTAATTCGAAACGCCCTTCTATAAGAATCTAGCTTCGCTGACGCTTGGCTAAGTCTTGAACCTTCGCGATGATTGTTCGCCTTCTCAGTAGCAAAAGTATTTCTCTTTGCCCTTAACAAAAAGTAGAAGGACAAGAAAAATATTATTGACTTTCTTGCTCCCACTTCTTTATGTGCTCTGCTCAAGCCAACTTTGCTCTTTAGTTCAGTCTCAAGGATGGGATAATAAGGATGTAGCACCGAATATGTAGGAGTAGTCTCACCCTTTCTGAATCATATCGTAGGTTTTGTTTGGATGACAAGGGAAATCCGTAGCCGCTATTCTTAATTGGGGTGCGTCGTTGCCCCTATGCAATAACTATGAGCTCGATCCATAAGGCAAACCCTATGCTTTCACTGACAAGGGGTTTTAAATTTGAGTCCAAACCACTAGGCCATCCTAATGGGTTCATTCCAAAGGTTTTTCCTTTAAACATATGTGCACTTGCCATATACAACAGTAATATAAATATCATTTCTAGTATAAACATGGTGCCTTTTGATAGAATTTGTTGGTTAGACCAAAGTAAACATTTTACATTATTGGTCTATATTTATATATATATTTACTGTCATATATTTATATATATATTCAAGTCAAGTATATTATAGACGCAGTTATCCTAAAAAAAGGTATAAGATAATGTCACACTATGAAGTATATTTAAGTTTAACCTTTTCAAACAGTTAAATTTTGATGCACGAATAGTGTGAAAGAATTTGTAGACTAGTAAAGATCACTGCCCCATAATAATTAGTGGGAGAAAAGTCACATAAAAATGTTTACAAGTAAAATTCTTTTTGAAAATCTGATTTTTATCTAGTGAATCCTAATGGTTTGTTTTACTAGTTATTATCAGCAAGTTTGGACATAAAATAAAATACTTTATAAGCAAATGAAAATTGGGACAATGAATTAAGGGTTACAAAAAAGTTTCAAAATTAGGAATTGGTGACTCAAGTTTTAAGTATTGAGTAGGGGTGACAATTTTTAAATTAAGAATTAAGGGGTTAAATTGTTCATCCCTATTTTTATTTTATACTTTAGTCCATCTAATTTAAAAATCCTAAATATTTAGAAATTGAGGGAAGAAAAATCAACCAACGGCTCACTTTTTCCTCTTTTTTCTCTTGCTTATTCTTCCATTGTTGGGGACCATTGTTGCTGTTCTTCTTCTTCATTCTTCTTCTCCATCATCATTCTTCTTCTTCTTGTTCATCACCATCTTATTTTTATTGTTCATCATTTTTTTCTTTTTCAATGGATATTAACATTGTACTGCTGCTTTGAGACCAATATTCATTCATATATACTTGAGCACTACATCATAGGCGATTTTGGTATGTAAACTAATGATTTTTACTCTAAATTTTTATTTTGATAGTTTGAGTATTTTTTCAAAAAATTACAGTCGCGTACTCAACAGGTAAGTCATTTGTTGCAACAAATAGATTACTTGTTGGATACATATTATCGTATCATGTCAAGCCGGGACTGAATCAGAAGTAAGTCCCAACTGATAAGCCATGTATTGCAACCAATGAGTCATCTGTTGCATCGGATGACTCATCTGTTGTAACAAAAGGCTTACCCATTGGATACATACTACACTATCAGACAAGCTGGGAAAAGAACAAAAGCTTGTCACAACAGATGAGTCATTTATTGTAACATATGAGTCATCTGTTGCACCATACGACTTATTTGTTGCAACAAATGCCTTACCCGTTAAATACATGTAAGTCACATATTGCAACAGATGACTCATCTGTTACAACAGTTGACTTACAAGTTGGATAAGCTTCTGGTTCAGGACATGTATCCAACAAGTGAATCATCAGTTGCAACAAGTGCATCATCTGCTGCAACGGATGACCTACTTGTTGCAATAGATTATTGACTTGTTGGGACAATGATTGTGCATATGATTTTTAACTGTATATATCCACTCAACTTTACTATACAATCATTACTAAATATCTTTAATAAATTCCTTTAGGTACCATTAATGGAAGAATCAATAACAATATCTGTTGATAGTTATGGTGAATGGATTGAGAAGAACAATCGATTTATTTTGCGTTGGAAAGATGGTGACATGTCAGAGTCAATATTGATGACCGTCCAAAGGGATATTTTGTATAATGATTTTGTGAACTCAATCATTAGCTATTGTGAACTAAATTGTCAACCAAATGATCTTGTCATCAGTTACATGCACAAGTCTTTTGAAAATCAGAGGGTCCTATCTTTTAAGATTAGCAATCAACTCCATTTGCGTGCTTATCTGAGTGATGCAACTAGGTCCATTTTAAGGGTGTATGTTGTTAAAAAATCGAGAGAGAACGAAAATGTGGAACAAGACCAATAAAATTTGTTCAATGATGAATTGAATGAGATGAACATGAATATTCCAGATGATGATATCAGACATGATGTGGAGGATGACCAAACACCTACACCCATTGTTGATATAGGGGGCAGTTCTTAGTTAAACTAGTTGAACAATCTTCAAGATGATGAGACAGGTTTTTACATATGAATGACATTCAAGAACAAAGAAGAGCTAGTCACTTCATTGCATATTGCTTGCTTGAAAAAATATTTCAGACTTGCAAAGGTGATTAATTCGAGTAGTGTGTATTGTTTTAAATGCGCACATCCAGAGTGCAAGTGGTGGTTGAGGGCTGTGAAATTCATAAGTTCTGACAGATTTTGTATTAAGATTTATAAAAAGTATCACACATGTGGTTCAGAGCATATTACGAGTCATAATCCACATGCCACAGCAAAAGTCCTTGGTAAGTACTTCAAAAATAGCTTTCCTAATGGTAAAGGTCCATCTACAAGAGATATGACCAATCAACTCCGCACAGAATTGGATTGTAAACTGAGTTATTGGAAGATATATAAGAATGTGGAGATTGCAAAGTCTTTGGTTAGGGGAACACATGAGCACAAGTATGGAGTTCTTGATGCATACCGCTTTATGCTTGAGTCCGCAAATTCAGGAAGTAAGACAGCATTGCAAGTTGATGAAAATGGCAATCTCAAGTACTTTTTTGTAGCATATACGACTTGGATTCAAGGTTTTCAACAATTGAGAAAAGTCATAGTTGTTGATGGGACATTCTTGAAGAGCAAGTATGAAGGAGTTTTACTATCGGCGGTGGCGCAAGATGCAGAGAATCATATTTATTCGGTGGCTTTTTGTGTAGTGGATAAAGAATGTGATGCCTCATATCAATATTTTTTGAACAAATCAGAAGTTACGTAGATTATACTGATGAGTTGTGCATAATATCTTATAGGCATTCAAGTATCCGAAGATGGTTTCAATTGTGTATCCATTAGCTCATTATGGTTGTTGCATGAGGCACTTTGAAGAAAATATTCGAAACAATTTTCACAATGCAAAGATCATATCTCATTTTTATAATGCAGCGAAAGCGTACAATAAAGTTGAGTTCTATGACCATTTCAATCAAATAAGGGATATGGTACCCAAGGCAGCCGAACATCTCGAATCAGTTGGATTTCATAGATGGAGTAGAGCATTTTGTCCGGGAAATAGGTACAATATTATATATTGAGTATCTTGTTTAAGCTTTATATAATTATATATCTTTAAGTTATTTTTTTTGTATATGTATAATATTATGACCTCAAACATTGTTGAATCCATGAATGCAATGTTTGAAGTTGAAAAAGAATTTCCTATCGTCGCTTTATTTGATGAAATAAATATGAGATTTGCAAATTATTTCATGAGAGGCGTATGGAGTTGGTCAACTCAACAAACATACTTGTTCCTTCAATGGAAAAACAAATATCAAAGAATATCAATTTGGGAAACAAGTTATTAGCCCATCAAATAGCCAATTACAAGTTTAGTATCAACGGTCATGGTGATGTTTCCACGGTCGATCTTCAAAGAAGAACGTGCACATGTAGAGTTTTTGACTTGGACAAAATACCTTGTCCACATGCTATGGAAGCTCTTCAATCCCAATATGGTGCACATTTTGGAAATAAGATCTATGAGTACTCTCGTCTTCATATTATTCGGTGGAAAAACACAGAATTGCATATTGTGAGGAGATTAATCCGGTGCCTCCCGATGATTCTTGGATTCTTCCTTTGGAGATTTTGGAGAGAGAAATACCTCCTCCATATGTTGACCCAAGCAAACCGGGAAGAAGGCGAACTAAGAGGAGGAGTGGAGTCGGGGAATCATTTTCAACAAGAAAAAATAAGTGTTCAATATGTAAAAAAATATTGAACACAAGAGAACAACATGCCCGGTTCGAAAAGCTCCGTAATTATTATAATAGTGAAATACCTATTTTGTACTTAGTTATGAATCTGATAATTTTAACTCATTTTGATTTATTATGTATGTTCATATTTATTATATAAAATATATTAGTTATGCTCATCCGTTGCAACAAACTTTGCCTATTTTGCATTACATGCTTTGTCTATTGCATTATTTGTTACAATAGATAACTCATACGTTGAAAATAATCAAATAAATATGATCATTTGTTGCAACAATATAGAAATTTAATCTCAATGCATTATTTGTTGCAATAGATAACTCATTTGTTACAACAAAATGTCTAATCTGTATTATTTATTTGCAATAGATGACCCATATATGCTCATCTGTTACAACGGATGATTCCTCTGTTACAACAATTATAGGAATTTGTTACAACAAATGTCTAATATGTTTTATTTGTTGCAATAGATGACCCATCCATTGAAAGTAATCAAGCCTATATGCTCATCTATTGTAGAGTAATTACATGATCAAGTAACTGTATTCGTCTTAAATAAGTGATCAGTTGATATTTTGATATGAAATACTTCATTAGACCATAAATAGAGATAAATAAAGTTATTTAATTATAATTACCAATTAACTAATAAGTTCAATTACATTTTCAATGTATTATAGGGTAGTTACATGATCAAGTAACAGTATTCGTCTTAAATAAAGTGATCAATTGATTATTTTCATATGAAATACTTCATTAGCCCATAATTAGTGATAAATAACGTTATTTAATTATAATTACCTTTTAATTAATAAGTTCAATTATATTTTCAATATATTGTAGAGTAATTACATGATCAACTAACTGTATTCGTCTTAAATAAAGTGATCAATTGATTATTTTGATATGAAATGCTTCATTAGCCCATAATTAGTGATAAATAAAGTTATTTAATTATAATTACCTTTTAATTAATAAGTTCAATTAAATTTTCAATGTATTGTAGAGTAATTACATGATCAACTAACTGTATTCGTTTTAAATAAAGTGATCAATTGATTATTTTGATATGAAATACTTCGTTAGCCCATAATTAGTGATAAATAAAGTTATTTAATTATAATTACCTTGCAATTATAAGTTTAGATATAATCTCAATGCATTATTTGTTGCAATAGATAACCCATTAGTTATAAAAAAAATGTCTAATTTGTATTATTTGTTTGCAATAGATGACCCATATATGCTTATCTGTTGCAATGGATGATTCATCTGTTGCAACAAATATAGAAATTTGTTACAACAAATGTCTAATATGCATTATTTGTTGCAATAGATGACCCATCCATTGGAAATAATCAAGCATACATGTTCATCTATTGTAGAGTAATTACATGATCATCTAACTGTCTGCGTCTTAAATAAAGTGATCAATTGTTTATTTTGATATGAAACACTTCATTAGCCGATAAATAGTGATAAATTAAGTTATTTAATTATAATTATCTTTCAATTATAAATTTAGTTATAATCTTAATGCATTATTTGTTGCAATAGATAACCCACCTGTTACAACAAATATCTAATCTGTATTATTTGTTTGCAATAGATGACCCATATATACTTATCTGTTGCAATGGATGATTCATCTGTTGCAACAAATATAGAAATTTTTTACAACAAATGTCTAATCTATATTATTTGTTGCAATAGATGACTCATATAATTTAACATTTTGAAGTCTAAAAATATGAAGAAATTCGTGATAAAATAACTGAACATCTATTAAATATAAAATATTGTCATCAGCAATTACAAAATATGATTAACTAAATATGACAAGTCTTCATGAATTACAAAGCATATTAGGTTCTTCAGCTTACAAAATATGACTTCAGCAGCCCATACCTTCTACAACTTATGCTGCTCTTCCGTGGCTTCTAAAGATGACTCAACATTACAAGAAAGAGGAGTTGTTGCAGTTTGTTGTCTCTTTTTCATATTTGACAATATCTTGGAAATTAATTTTTTTTCTTCTCTTAATCTTCAATGGTGTGAATGGCTCTGAAATTTTTCTTGATGTAATAACACCTCTCTTAGATATCAATTCCTTAACAACATTAGTAAGAGCATCAAGAGACTTCTTCACATCTTCACCAGTAGATATTAATTGAGCCTCTTTGTTTTTGCGCTCTTCACATTTACATGCAGAACATGAGCTAGAAAAAGGAGTAAAAGATGTGGTATGTCTACTGAAAGGAGTGAATCCACCATATGTACCACCAACCTCATCAACATGCTCACCACCAGTTTTAGCACCAACAATACCAATATCAACACCAACATCAACATCAACATCAACACCAACATTTATTTCAACATCATCAGCATCACCTGGAACAATAGGTGCTTCCCTTTTGATGGATGTTGCTTCAATTCTTTTTTTATCAGATCGACTGTAGGGTCTAATTTTGTGTCAATGATTTTAAGAGTTAAAAAAATGGCATTTGCAACTCTTGCTCTGTGGGGACAAGCCATGGATGTACAATCTATAAATTAAAGTATTTTATATTAAAAATAATCTATAAATTATAATAGAAAGTAAAACAACAATAAACGATTAAGATTTCGTCCAACAAATGACCTATTTGTTGCAACAAATAGGTCATATGTTGCACATAAGTAAATCAGTAGCAAACGATTGAGATTTCATCCAATAAATGATCTATTTGTTGCAACAAATAGGTCATTTGTTAGACGTAAGTAAATTTGTAGCAAACGATAGAGATTTCGTCCGACAAATGACCTATTTGTTGGACGTAAGTAAATCAGTAGCAAACGATAGAGATTTCGTCCAACAAATGACCTATGCAACAAATAGGTCATTTGTTGGACGTAAGTAAATCATAGTAAATGATTAAGTTTTCGTCCAACAAATGACCTATTTGTTGCAACAAATAGGTCATTTATTGGTTGTAAGTAAATCAGTAGCAAACGATTGAGATTTCGTCCAACAAATGACATATTTATTGCAACAAATAGGTCATTTGTTGGACGTAAGTAAGTCAGTAGTAAATGATTAAGTTTTCGTCCAACAAATGACCTATTTGTTGCAACAAATTAGTTAACTGTTGGATGAAAACAAAGCAGTAGGAAATGATCAAGTTTTCGTCCAACAAATGACCCATCTATTGCAACTGATTAGTCAACTGTTGGATGAAAGTAAAACATTAGCAAACTCTTATGTTTTCTTCTAACAGATGACCCATCTATTGCAATAGATAACTATAGATAAGTCATTTATTGGAAGAAAACTAAATTAAGCAAATCAGATAATCAATTAATTTAAATAAAGATTATTCTATAGAAGACTTACTATATCACGAGGAGTATTTAAGAGATCAACAGAATTTATTTTTGGGTTGTTCTTGGCAGACAACCACCTAAGAATCCTTGGTTGAGAAATTTCTTTCGAGTAATCCTTGAATAGCTTCCTAAGGTAAGGTATTGCTTTAAATGCTCAAGCCTAAAAATACAAAGATGATGAAAATAAAAATTTAAAATAATTATACAATAATACAAATAAATAAAATACTAAAATTAGAGGTGAAGTTTACCATAAAAGCCCAAGGAAAGCCGTATAAATTGTTTGTCTCCGAAGGTAACTTTGACAACAAATATTCGACAGACGAGAAATAGCTATCATTACCCCATGGATAATTGTTGAATGCATCCAAATCCTGAGCAAGCACAAACAAACCAAGATTTATGACATTGTTGATGTCTCTAGCCCATAAAATGGCATGCACAAACCAAACTAAGCACAATCGTTCTTTGTGCTTCTTCAAAACCTTTTTGCTCTTGAGATCTTCTAACAAATCTTTGGATTTATAACTTGGTCTAATAATAGTCAACAAATTATTTTCATTATTTATTTTTTCTTTGCCTTTGTTGATTTTGGTGTTGACTGTCTTGGATGGATTTTTACCTTTCTTGCCAGTCTTGACTGATTTTGATATCTTTTTTTCTCTTGACTTTCTTAAGGGTGTAACTTTCGGAAGAGGTTCAGAAGGAGGATGACATTTTAGTCCAGTCACTATGGCAAATTCTTTCATGCCAAAACAAACCGGCATACCAAAGTAGTTTATCCAAATCTCATCCATTTTCTTGTTCTTATCTTTCAAAGCATGATCATCATCACCCTTATACTTGATCCTGCGCTTGAGAAGATCATACACCATGTTCATTTCAAAACGTACATTGTTACTATCCGACATATCAAGAAAGTATCCAAAACAACTCGACTTAAAGAAATCCTCCAACTTTTCATCCATCAGTGTCGTTCTAAAAATATCAAACATGGCTGATTTTACAACCAATTCACATTTCAAATCTGTAGGGTCATCTATAGGCATCTCCATCCGAAACTTGTCAATATTAAAAGTTCTGACAACATCTTCATCTCCTTCATCACTTTCAATATCATCTCCTTCATCACTTTAATTTTTATCTCCTTCATCACTTTCAATTTCATCTCCTTCATCACTTTCATTTTCATCTCCTTCACTACTTTCATTTTCATCTCCTTCCTCACTTTCTTTTTCAACTTCCTCATAATCTTCTTTATCATTTTCAGTTTCTTCATCATCTCTATCTTCATCATTTATTTCCTTTTTTTTTTTTTTTTTTATCTTCATCCTCTACAATTTTCATATTCTCATTTTGTTTTTGCACATCTACAGAAGGTAACACATCATCTTTTTGTGAATTTACCTCTTCAACAAGTTTTTCTAATGGTGTTTTTACTTTAGCTACTTTACTTGATTTATAAGAGAGTGATTCACTTGTTTTTCTTTTGAAAGCCATTTTATCTACAAATAAAAAGATTGAAAAAAATTACAATCAACTCGTGCATCATACAAAAAAAGAAAGCAATAAACAGTGAATATTTATATAGCTGACACTAACTAGCTTGGAACTGAGGTATTATTGTCGTTGCTTAAACTAGAGACAATTTATTAGTCGGAGATGAAAAGTAACACATAAAAAACTATATATGAAAGTTTAACTAATCACCAGAACTAGGAAAGATTAGCAGCAAAAATGCATCAAGACAACACCAAAAAATGCACAAATTAGCATAAAAAACTGCACTATATCAGCTATCAAAATTGAATTTTTTTTACAGCAATTGTCATTTCATCCATGACATTGTCAAAGGCAGACCTACATATACGAAATAGTTAACATCCTGAGAATTTTCTCTTCCCAGGGCCACACCAACATCATCAAATATGAGCAATGATATTCTAGAGACACACTCGTGTCTATTACCACAAACATGCATCAACTTCATCTATATATTACAACATGCTGTTTAATTAAATAAGAAACAAGAGCTACACCTCAATATCCCATTAAAATAGTTGAGGCGAGCTATATAATTCTCAATGTCCATTTTGCTGTAATTGAGTTTCATCAAAGAATCTACAATTATTAATATTTCATCACAATACCAAAAAGAATGAAATCAATAAATAAAACTTAAACTAAAAAAAACTCTAATTTTTTAACAGAAAACACCTACAACAATTTGTTCATTCCAGTATTCCTTTAAAATAAATGAACTAAAACCCCTAAAAAAAATTTCAAAAAAACAAAGTCTTACCTACAAATCGATGTTCCCTTGGCTGGTTAGAATAGATGAATAAGCGTCGGAAGTTGAATGTTGTCGAAGAAACTGGTTGGAAGAAGAAGCAACTTCAATTTTGAGAAAATATTGATGCCAACAGAGAGAGCAGAGGAGAACCCGCCGTTTGAGAAGAAAGTGTTTGAGGAGAGAGAGGGAGTGAAAAGTTTTTTTAATTTGATGTGTGGGTTGTTTTGTATTTATTAAAAGATTATAAGTTTTTAAAAATATTAATTGAGTCCCCAATTAACTTAATCAACTATTTAAGTGTCTTTGACCTATTTTTGGTCAACATTGTCACCAATAGTTAATTCAAGACTTAAAGAATACCTTTCTTTCAATTTTCTGATGAAACTTATTATATAACTTCTCATGAATGAAATATTAAAGCATAATGATCATAAAAATAGAAAAGAGTAAAAATGCAAAGGCCATCCATCTTAAAAGTACAAGGACAAAACAATTTTTCTTTCTCAGCTAGATGTTCATATTCATTGTATCCTTGATTGTTCTATTATGACCAAAATTCTTACTTCATACACCACAGTCATTGTTTAAGACATATTGTTCTAAAGTTTAAAAAAAACAATCATCTTAACCTAGAGTAACAATCATCAAATTTTGAACATTTTTACTATAATCTTCAATATTGTTTTAAGTGAGGTTAAAATTATTAAATTCACCACTAATATTTCGGCACCTAAAATCTTTTACTTGTTTGACCATCACCTTGAACCATTACTTGTTGGGTTCTGAAGTGGTGATTAGGGCATCATGCGGAAACATATAATTTGCAAATCATATGGTTGGTAAATCAGATAACAAAAACTTATACTAAAAATCAAAATATTATTATACCAAAACTAATATGAAGAAAAATATTGAAGCTGTAGAGAGAATAAATCTCCACATAAAACATATATTTATTGAGTCCTAAAACCTTTTCCTACTAGGAAAAGACTAGCTACTCCAAAATCTTTTCCTACAAGAAAAGAATAACAAAATATGAAAAGAATTATATTTTTCTTTCAGAAAAAGTAAAAGCAATTATAGTAATGCTTTAATTTTCCTTCAAGGTAAAAATAAAAATCAAATTTGGTAAGAAAATAAGGGCAAAACCCTAACATATCTCCTCTTTTGGCTCGATTTTCTTGACAAACTTGATTTGTTTTTTCAACTGCATGATAATCTCTTTTCTTCACATAATCTTCATCACTACTGCTTGTCATGGTTAAAAATAAAGTTTAAAATATATGGGTTAAAAATATTTTATTTTTATTTTCAACTGCAGCAACAGGAATGTTGAAAATATGCTTGAAACTTCTTCTTCACATGTAGCTTGACAAAAAACTTCTTTATCATCAAATTGATTACAAATTGATTTGAAACCACTTGAGCATGTCTTCAACCTCCTTCAAGCATTAGATCATTGAACCATCACATCTTTGAATCATGTGTTTAGATACCACTTGTTGAGCCATAGGATTGTTGAACCATGTGCTATGATACCACTTGTTGGCTTCTCAAGGGGTGATTAGGGCGTCATGCAAAAACTTATAATTTTCAAATCATATAATTGATAAATCAGACAACAAAAACTTATACTAAAATCAAAATATTATTATACCAAAACTAATATGAAGAAAAACATTGAAAATATAGAGAAAGTAAATTTCCCCATAAACTAAAGTCTCTAAACGACTACATTGTGGATGTTATTGTTGTATGTTAGAAGAAACAAGCCTATATTTATAGAGTCTACTAGGAAATGATTAGCTACTCTAAAACATTTTCCTATAAGGAAAGAATAAACAGAATATGAAGAGAATTATATTTTCCTTTCAGAAAAGTAAAAACAATTATGGAATGCTTTAGTTTTTCTTCAAGGTAAAAATAAAACTCAAATATAGTAAGAAAATCAGGGCAAAACCCTAACGTTACTGTCCGTCAACCAAAAGTTAAAATTTTGATAAGCAAAGAACAATTATTATAATATAATAAATTATCAATATGTGCGATAACCCTAAAATCAAAGATTAAAAATCAAGTTTTGAATAGATAATCATACCATGTAAGCAAACAAATAAGAAAAAATGAAAAGGGAGAGACAAGATTACATACTAGAGGCTAGATTTCGGACTACAACAATTAGATCAACAATAAAAATCAGAATCCTAACTTTTGGAAAAAAAGAAAGAAATTGGGTTAAACTTTTTTGAATGCACGAATCCACGTACATATAAAATTATCACAAATACCTTTTTCATAATTTTTAGATTCATAGATTTTTTTCAAAACATTTTTTATATAAACCCACATTCATATGAAAATAAATATCCCAAAAATAAAATGTGGATATTAAGTTTCGAACCCACGTGCAGTGGGGGCCGAACGATTTTACTGGATGCACAAATATCACTGGACCAATTGTTTCATAGTGTTTGTGGGTTCGAAGAACTATACATATACATATTTTATTTTTGTTGGGTTTTAAAGGAGTAAATAGGAAATGAAGAGTTGTGACTCTCCTGAAGGGTTTATGACTTTTCCGAAGTGATGTGACCTTTATGAAAAATATTGTGGCCGTTTGAAAGGTCATGCCTTTTCCAAATGGTTATGACCTTCCTAAAAGGTTGTCTTTTTTTCCAAAGAGTTGTGACCTTTAATCTTTGTTGGCTATACATAGAGAGAATTTCTCTCATTTTTCCGCATTAAATTCTTCTCTTCTTCAGCATACATTTCTTACAAAACAAAATTGATCGATTGTGTCTGTGTGATATTCATCGTTGCTGTCATTTTGAATTTGTTGAAATTATTGAAGTTGAGGTAACGGTATTTCTTTAATGGTTAATCCATTTTATCTTGGGATGAACTAATCTACAACCTTGGGTACTTGAGCGGATTAATTTCTTAAGGACACAGTGGGTTCTGTGGACTCGGATAGTTCTTTTCTTTTCATCTTTTATTACTTCTGGTTTTCTAATATGAATACAGGAGATAACAAGCTTAAGAAATATTATATTGATGATATTTTTTATGGCAAGAAAATAACTTTTATTTTCTGTGTTCTTTTTGTGAAAAAAAAAAGAAGAAAAATAGAATTATTTTACCATATGATAAAAGAGATTTGGAATGAATTAGTACTATTTTAATATGTTTGAGTATATTTTCTGTAGTAAGTTTTGGATGGGTAAAATTATTTTTATTTTATTTCCAAGTGCATCGAAACATTGCATCCCTTCAGTTTTTTTTTCAATAAGAAAAACTATTTTCTGCATAAAGATTAAAATATGCACTTTAATTTTTTTTCCCCTATATTCTATATTTTATATAACTATGAGAAGAAGTAAATGAATAGATGTAGTCTCCTAACAATATTTGAACATGAGTTTAGTTTCTCGTTGAAATTCAATGTCTTCTTAGGAAAATTGGAATATGATGGAAACTGGAAAAGAAGGAAAAAGCAAGAAAAGTGACTTGTTGGAATCATTGTTGACAAATAGAATATGATTCAATGGGGGTAAAATGAGGTTTTTTCTTTATTTTCCTTGATTGTTTTCTATCATTAATAAGTTATGAGATTTATTTCATAAATGTTAGGATAGATGGTCATTATATGATGATCTCAGAATATATTTTATCACTATTAATGTGTATTCTGTCTAGAGGAGAAAAAAAACTTTTGTAGTTTTCTATTCCATGTGAAATTTGATTGTGTTTAAATTTTGGAGACTAAAATCTTCTGCATTTTTTACTCATTTGGTTTGAAGAATATAAATACTTCACGAAGAAATACGATTGTGCTTTGGTTTGGAGAATATGAAACTTCACCAATTTGTTAAATACTCTGTTTAAATGAATATTCTGACTTAAAGTGTACAAAATCATCATCATGTATATTAATGCTAAATGATTTGAAAAAGATAAAATATTCATCTTTAGCTAGAAGCAATGTTGTATTCAAGGTTTTTGAAGATAAAAACTTTTTTGGTTTACGACTCTATCTGTATGTGAAACTGATTCGAATAATATAAAAATTTCATAAGAATTCAAGGTTCATTTGGTTAACGATAGAAGAATATAAAAACTTCATCGTTAAACTAGAAACAAGTTGTATAAAGATGAAATATTTCTTGTTGGTATTCTATATACTAAGTGGTATTTCTAGTTGTGACAAAAAGGAAAAACAATACTAGTAACACAAAATTAATGATTTTTTGTGCCTACAATGGGTGTATCTATAGATTAAATCTCCAAAAGAAGGTTCCGTGTTGCCAATGTGTATTTTGATGGTATACAATTTGAAAGCATGAATTTTTTTTTGTGGAAAATAATTTCAAATACTTAAAAAATATTTTTGTAACATATTTAAAATGTGGGGATTTTTTACTTGTGATAAAGATAAAATTAGATTGACGATCTAATTTTAATATGAAAGTACAGGATATTAAATTTAATGACATTCTTATATTATGTTAGACCCACAAAATTCTTAGAGTATATTTGATATTGTGTTCATTGAGTCTCTCTATACTAGCATATGATATGACTAGTATAAAACGATAAATTATATCACTCGTTCAAAATAATTGTTTTCCTTGATGAAAATGTATCTCTTAAAATATTGTGATTTTTCATGAAAATATATGTCTATTAAAATAAATATATTTGTATAGACATGAATATTGGTGAAAAATATTATGTTATGGTTGTGTTGTAAAATAAACATTTGGATCATATTGACCTTATTGGAGATGAGAATATGGTCAAGGGTAATTCTATAATAAATTGAATGTTATGAAAATGTCCTTCTGAAAAGGATATTGAACATCTGAAAAGGATATTGAACATCTGGGAAGCCAATGCATCTGCTTTCTTATTTTTCATTTTACGCACATGTTGAAAGGTTGCATCTCCAAGACATCCAATTAACTTATGAGAATAATCATGATAAGAACGCAATTGGGGCTTCTTCACCTTATAACTTCCCAAGATTTGGTTGATCACCAACTTAGAGTCACTAAAGACTTGTAAGTGTAATTGTTTCATGTCGACATCCACCTCAAGTCCAAGTATCAACGCTTGGTATTCAACGACATTATTGGAGAAAAATTGCTTGAAAGTAAAGGAGAATGGTAGAATTTCCTCTTGTGAAGTGATGAACACTACGCCAGCGCCTACTCTACCATGATGTGCAGTCCCATCAAATTTCATTTTCCAAGGAGGTTGAATTTCAATAGACTGCATCTTCATCAGGAAGCTCATCCGTTAACTCTCAATTGTCAAGCATCGGATGGTCTGCGAAGAAATTCGTTAATGCTTGTCCCTTCACAACGTTCTAAGGGATGTAGAAAATCTCAAACTATTGGAATTGGAGGTATCATCTTTCTACTCGACCACTAATGACCGGTTTTGAGATAACAAACTTGATGGGTATTTCTCCAGAAATAAGTCGGGCTTCATGAGCTTGAAAATAATGCTTCATCTTTTTAATTGAGAAGACAAGTGCCAAGCACAACTTCTCAATTGGCGAACACTTCAGCTCATTCAGCTTCATCGTTCTACTTAAGTAATAAAGAGAGTTTTCTTTGACTTCACTATTCTCTTGAGCTAACAGGGCTCCTACGAACCTTTCTTGTGATGCAATGTAGAATATCAACATCTTTCCAGGTATAGGGGCTGCCAAAACTGGAGATTTATCTAGATACGTAATTTCTTCATCAACTTCTAGAAAGGAACTCAAGTAAGTTAGCCGCGGGTATTCATCAATGTCAAGGTTAACTTCCTTCAAAGGATCTATTGTGGTCTTTACTCCTTCTTCAAGTTCTGGTGGAGCATCTCCAGCATCTTCCTCTTATAAAGGATCATTGTCACTGACAGATATATGACAACACTTGACAATGTATTCTAAATCTTCATCAATCTTCATTTGAGGCAAATAATGATACTCATTTTGGATTGTAACATGATATGAGAAGCCAACACTTTCTTCATCTTCCTCGCGCTCCTTGGTGTAAACCACAGTGTGTGCCTTTGCTTTGAGTTCATCTTTGCACGAAACCATAAGTTCCACTTGTTGCCTTATTCTAAAAGGAATCAAACTTTTGAAATCTTTTCTAATCAAATGTGAAGTAGGAGTTGTAACTTTTAAATAACTTCTCAGAATTTTGTTATTCTTCTTCAATGGACCTGACCTCTAAAACAGAAGTTCTTGTAGTCCATTCTCCAAGTCGATCAAAGACGGAAGGCTTTTAGGGAGTAGTGACCTCATATTTGAAAGTTATATGGTTATTGCTTTCCTTTCTTATGGAAATGTGAATTGATGGTGGCTGGCTATAATATAGGTCTTCCCGTGTTTGCCTAGTTGTATCTTCTGATGGGTTTTCCCTAACATTGATGGCTCATTAGGGTTGTATCCAGCCTTCACAAGTAACTTGTAAGCATTGATATCAAAACCTTCTCTTGTGCGTTTTGTAAGGAGAACCATATCTTGCACTTGATTTAGATTGACTTCCGTACGTATTCAAATGCAAGTTTATTGCACCGATTCATCTGATTGGAAGAGTTACCCTCTCAATAAATTTTCTTTAAGGTTATATGATCGACCTTCTTCTTTCTTTATCTTTTGGAACATAGCGAAGTCCCCAAGTTATCTTCTTCTTTGAAGACATGATCTTCCCTTCATTAAGAATTGGACAAAGTTCTTTAGTGTATCTTTTACCTTTCCGACAGCCACATCAACTCTTTTGCTTGTATCTTATCAGACTTGATTGATTTGACATCATTAGATTTTGTCCCTTTAACAACATAATTCTTCAAATAGAATTTTGCATCGACGAAGTGCGTCTCAATTTTGGTGAAAAAATTATCATCTGCAACTATCTTCCTTTCAATCTCGCCTTCAAGATACTTCAAACATTGATAGTAAGAAGATGAGACAATTCTATTCACGTGAACTCAAGGCCTGTCAAGTAATATATTGTATGAACTCTTTGCATCGATCACATACATATCCATGCACTTGATCACAAATCTTCTATGTGGATCTCTAATTTAATAGAGCTTATGGACCTCTGTCCCCCTTGATTGAATCCTTGTATCAACAAACGACATTCACTAAGTTCTTCAGTTGTGATTTTGAGTTTCTTCAATGTGTGGATAGGCAAAATGTTGACTCCGGATCCTTCATCTATTAAGATTTTATTATCTTCTTCTCTAGCACGTGACCTACCATGTACAAAGGAAAATTGTGTAGTGTTTCACCAAATAGAAGATAATTATTTGTAAATGTGATTTTGTATCACATACATGTGCTTCTTGGGAAGAAGATTTGATAGGTTTTTCAGAGGGTGAAGGGGATATAATTGATGAGATTTCCCTTATTGCCTTTTCATTGTCACTAGGAGACGCTTTTGGTGAGGATTCACTCATTGTTCCTTCTTTGTTAGTAGTAGGCACCTTCATTATTTATGCTTTATCTTCATTGAAATATAATGCCTCGACATTGTCTTGAGTAGACTTTATGTCGAATGAACTTGGTAAGAATTTCTCTAGAGTCAAAGGACGTCGAAGTTTCTTGCGCTTTTACATGTGCCCTCTTTGGGTGCTTGATTTATTTCTGCTTCTCCAATTTCTTCACCATTTTCCCTCTAATCATTCGCTTGGATGATTATTTTCATAAGCATGACTTGTTGTGTCTTCGCCTAGTTACAAGAATTCAGCCTTCATCACTATCTATATAATTTTCCTACTCCAATGACTCGTCTTTATGATTTTCAGAGATATATATTTGGATCGGATCGAGTGAGCCGAATGTGATAGAGATCTAGTTAACAATTCTTCTCATCATCAATGACAATTTTGATTTCTTTAGCCAATCACATCACTCTATCCTTGAAGACAAAACAATTTTCAAGAGGATGACTCACAAGTCTATGATACTTGCAATAATTTGGTTCATTAGCTTTTCCACCTTTATCTGGTCACTTTTATATCTAGAAAGTCAATGAGCTTTAACTTGAGCAACTCATCAAAATATCATAAACGTCAGAATCCAAGAAGGGATATTTTTTTCCTTGCATCTCACTTAGTTTCGACTTTTTATTTGGACGTGCTTGGAAAGTCGTTCTCACATTTTGCTTCTCCCATACCACCACCTACCCTAAGTAGTACATTCTTTTAGGAGACTTAGTTCATTCATTCTTTTGTGGGGGGCTAGCTTACCGACATAGACCGTGAGAGCTAGACATGGAATACCGATATTAGCCCTTATCGAATGAGGTATCCCCACTTGCCTAGAGTAGGGTCATTCTTTTAGCTTTTACATGACTTTTCCAATAGCTAACCTATGCGGGCGCATAGTTAAGGGATTAAGATATTGCTACTAAGTAACGCATTCTGTACTAACGAGGTGTACTCATCTAGTGAGGTACATTGTAGTACAACATCTCAACTCATGAAGTGCAACCACCCCTTCTTCATATCCTATTGGTTCTAAGCATAACTTCCCCACGGAGTCTCAACATTATATACTATAGGTTAAGGATAACTAGTTGACACCACATCTCAACTCACGAAGGGCATCCATCCCCCGACCTATCTTAGAAAGCTCTTGGAAGATAGTGAGATTGCTACTAAGCACTTCATCTCAACTCAAAGAGTGTTCACCCCAAAACTGCCCTTAATCACATTTGCTAACTTCATTCATTATTTCAAGTATGAGTGTGTGAGTGTACATGTGAGCACACCTTTCACCTAATCACCATTTTATCAATATTGAATTCTAAACATGCTTAAACCTTCATTCATCATATTACACACTTAAACATGCTTCACATAATCATATAGTTCCTTTAGACATTATCTCTAGCATACTTCACATAACAAGATTCATAAAACACATCAACAAGAACAACATCATTATTATCATACTTCACATAATATGCCTTCATGGCCTTATTCACAATACACAAGTAGATTCACATTCATATATTTCAAGTAAACACCGCCACCAAAGGTGGACCGTACCACTCAAGAACATTTTATAATAAGAGCTAAACAATGAGACCAACTTACCATTCATCCAAGCTTTCAACACCTATTCACAATTTACCCAATAGTTCATCATAAAATAGCCCTTTGGGCAGTAGCTAAACCATAATATCAACATGAAGAAACCAAAGCTCAAACACTACACAATCATGTTCATTTAACCAATTTCTTAAGTTATAAGTTGGAAATATGCATAAGCATGGGTTCATTAGGGTTTTGATGTTAAAATTACCAACTAACACTAAAAACAACACAGTTGAATGATTAATATATTTTTATATGAAGACCCATGCTTAGAGTCAAAGATAGAAGAAGATAGAGTTTGAAAACCCTTTTTGAAATCTTTTAGAAATGACTCCTCGATGGAAGAGAGTTAAAGGATGACTACCATACCTAAATGAGAAGAAAAAACACTAATTTTGATGAAGAACACGTCCACCACCAGCCCTTCAAGCGCTTCCTTGAATCCAAGCTTCTATGGGGTTTTGGGAGAGTCTTTCTTTAGAGAGAGAGTTTGAATATTTGAAATGAGGGATCTTGTCTAGGTCTAGGACTTAAAACCAATTTAGTATAACTTAAACACCCTAAAATAATCATCCTAGGTTCATAAAATACTTGGGGTGAATTTACATAAACACCCCAATCTTGGCAACAAATCGTCAGGTGCCTATCGACTACCCCAAGCTACTGGGCGTCGCCTGATCGACGGCCCGTCTTGCTGGGGCGTCGATGGTATTCAGAGGCTCTTTATTTGGGGGATAATCTCCCACTAATTTTTTGACTACGCCCCCTAAACTTTGAGGCGTCGTTGAGACTACGGCCAGTAGACCGTGGGCGTCGATTGCCCAGTTTTGGCAGCTTGGTTGCCAAGTCTTGGGTCCTCTTCTAGGACCCCTTGTGGGTCCTAGGTGGAGTCGTACCCGGACGTTGAACCCCTGAACATGGTCATCTAGGTCTTAGGAATATTCCACATCAATTTCACTTAAAACGAACACGTAAAACTCGTTAAAACACATGAGGACACACAAGCACTTTCTAAGGCATACCTTCCGAACGTCATAAACGTTTGAACTCGAAACGTCACCAAATTTCATACACTGACTAAGGACATCATTATAATTCATTTTAACATAAAATTAACTAATGAAACATTTATTAATCTCTAGTTCACCTTAGTTCGTTTTAGGGTATTACAAAACTTTATCTTGACCTTGACTTTTACTTGAATTCAAGGTCTTCGAGATTGTTCTTGAATCCAATGCTCTTGATCTTGATCGTTCTTAAAGTTGAATGCTTGAGTTCTTAAACTTGTAGGTTTAAAGAGAATTTTATGGCATTTGTACCATGGATTTTCTCTAGCTTTTTGTTTCGAATTGCAAATCATTTTTTTCCACAAGGAATCATGATGTCTTTCTACGGAATTGCGGGTCTCTTTATTAGCTCTTATTTATGGTGCACAATTTCCATTTTTTGTCCCTTTTATGAATTATGAGGAACCATATTAATTGTTTTAGAATAGAGGAGTTGCGATTGGAATAGGATTCCCTTCGGCCAATCAGATTTAAGTGACATGACATATAGAATTTATGAGTGGGTTGGTCATATTTGACACGTGTCATGATTCTATTGGTTTATTTGACTTGGCATGCCACATCATTTACCCACGTGACGCTAAGATGGGCCTCAAGAATGACATAAAATTGGGATTAACAAATTGGGTTCATCTATTGTAGCCCAAATCAATTAATTTAGATTTTAAGTAAATCCATATTTGTTGGACTTAAATATTTAACCCAATTATATCAATCCATAATATTTATTTGGAATAATATATTTATGAATTTAATATAATCCGAATCATTTTATAAATTTATATTCAATAAATTTTAAATGATTAAGCTTCCTCTTCCTTAAAAGAATTCTTTTATGAAAGAAACCTTTTTGCATTGGTTTATTTTCGAAAAAACAACCCTTCCACCGCTTTATAACTTCTAATTCGTGTGTTTGAGGTTCTCCTTATCCTGGTCGGATTCGGTATGAAAGGGACATATCGACTCAATCGGTTCCTTTTCTCTGTTCCTCTATTTATCAATTATTTCTCGATCTAACAAGTTCTCTTTTTTGGATAATGAAAACCCATTCCTTCTTATGTGAATAGATCAATCTGTGTTATGTCAATTTCTTAAAACTCAATATATAAAGCAAACACATTAGAGGATCAAGTAATTAGACCAATTGGGTTATGAATATTACACAAGCATGCACTTCCCCTTTTTCACATCATAAAACACTGTGAAGGCATACACCACACTAAGAGAAGCAAATTCGATACTCATAGCCATTGAGTCTATAACTAACACAAAAACTTAAAAATCAAGAACTCAGTTAGCTATAACACAACATTTACACAAACATAGGAGATAGACATGAACCAGAAACTCAAACCCAACATTAGTATTAATCAAGAAGATATACACCACAAATGTAATCAAAATTAAATATTGAATCAAGCACTGGTGATATCGTAAAAGTAGGAAGGTCAAAGGCTAGAGTGGATAGACAATAACAAAAGATCGGACATGAGAGGGTAAGTAAAAGCCCTTTTTCAACAACACAAAAAACATCTTTTGTATTAACTAGTCTTCTCAATTTCAAAGTTAGCCTTGATCTATGCAAGCTCAACCTTGAGCTTTGTGTTTCATTTTTCTTTAGCAGACCTACATGTTCAAGATCATAGTTCATATGCAGGTAGTCCATGACATTCTGGTGAGTGACACATATGACTTCAATTTCAGCTTATTTTTTCATTTTGTATCACCTTTAAGGAACTGGTTGTTCAATAAACCATTTGCCCTCCAAAGACACAGTAGTTAACTCATCTCTAACCCACAAATCAGTAATCACCTTGCCTAAGAGCATTCTCCGCTTCCCAAAGTTCAAAACTCTAATTTCAATAGGGTCATATTTAATTTTAACTGAGTTAGTTCGATGAACAAATTCAACATCATTTGTAGAGGAACGTGTTCTTCAAATCTGATCCCTAGACATGGTACTATCAGGTGCAGCACCAACTACAATAATTTTTTACATCAACCCTAAATCTCAGTTTATATGGATCCCAATAGAAGAGATAGGTTCGACAGAGAGGTCCCTATTGATTTCCCTCACTAGATGCACCCAAGTTGAGCCTAACAACTGAACTTTGTTCAACTGTAGGGTCCCCAACATATTTCCCTCACAAGTTACATCTTCCAAAACATCCTCGATAATTTTATACACACACAATACAGATTCCCCCCTAAGAACCAACACTACCTACTTTCTACACCCCAACCTCTATTTTATAAGGCACCAAAGTAGAGGTGTTATCCACCAAAGTCATCTCAACCATAGACCATCACACTGGGATAATGCTTTAAATAGACTTTTTAAAAAGATATTTGTTTAGTAGTATTGAGGGCATGACAAGTGGAAGGAACAGGTACATGTGCATTGATTTAATATGTAATTATGAATAAATGTAGTGCACGTACCTTATATCTCTGGGTAATACTGAATTTTGCTCCAATTTTATTAAGTCTCTCTCCTCTCTTGTGATAAATGCAAATACAATGTTATAATGCGTAGTAGCATGACTTTAAAAGTGATATAGAGACATACAACTAAATGTATAAGACTGAGCATAAAATCCATGATCAAAAGGTAGTATGCATAATTTTCATTATCCACTGAGGTATACTCATGTGATTTTAATCATCCTCAAATTTGTTTCGTTGTAGTAAGTCAGAGATGCGATTAAACTCGTCTGGTCCAAGTCCACATACAAGGATTCTTTGCGACCATTCTATAATCAGCTTCTCCTTATTGTGCCTTGGGCTTTGGAATGTATTTCCCATCATCATCCTTCATAATAGGAATAAGAGGGCCATCAGTAACTCTCATCCATAACTCATACTCCCGAGCTTGTAGAAAATCCTCCATTATCACCTTCAACAATGTGTTGTCTATTGAATAGTGGTGGTATGTTGATGTGTTGACCTTCACTATGTCCAATAGAAGATGCAGAATTCATAGTGATCTTATCTTGAGTTATTAGACTCTACAGAGATAACCCGCTTTGATACCACTTAATTAGGAGTTCGAAGTCAAAAGTGTAAAATTTGTTTTTTGAAAATTCCAAAGGGCAACAAAATTAATTATCATGCCAAAAGGGCAACTTACTTGGACACCATTTAAATTCACCCGATTCTTTCTCAACTTAGCAAATTTGTTGAGTTGCTACTAGACTAGGAGAGGTGGAAGCAAGAGACAAAAGAACTGGTGGAGAATAGTCTCAGCTTGCCTATGGTGGACAATACAAAGAAATATGACAGGAGACGATGTTCTTACTATATGTTTACTTCCATAACAACAGCAACAACATATCCAGTGAAATCCCATATAGTGGAGACTAGAGAGGTTGGAGTGTACCCAAACCTTACTACTATCTCGTTAAGATAGAGAGACAGTTTCTGAAAGATCTGCGGCTCAAGTGAAAAGAGATGAATTCTAAATAGTTTATAGTTGTTTTATAAATTTTATTGCTGCAGAGAAGTGTGTATTTTATTAGTATGTATGATTGTTTATACAAGAGAGTAAACAACAAATACGGAAAAAATCAACTAATAAAGTATTTTAGAGCCTTTTGTGTTGAGAGAGAGTGTTTCGATACGATTTCTTACCTTGTGAAAAAACATCTTTAGTTTTAGCGTTTTTCAATTTTACACTTGCAATTGACAATTGAAAGTTTATATCATATTGGGTGTTGATTATAATTGCTTAATTTTCAGAACATCACAAATATATATATTTTCCTTATAACTAAAACTAAATAAAGTAAAATAAATCTAAATGTTGGGATACAATATATGATTATGGCATCATTTCTATATCTTTTTATTTTGTATTTTATATTTTTATTACTCTTAAAATCAACGTCAACATAAGCATACACTTTCGAATCCAAACAAATAATAATGAATTGTAAACATAATTCTCCTTTTTGTTTGATAAAATTAAAAAAATAATATATTATTTTTAGCCTAACAATACCTACTTTATCATTACTGACATCTAAATCAAGACGAGAACAACTCCATGACCCTTTCATTTTTAACAGATCCCAACTAACGAAAAAAATAAATAACTAAATATAACCACTGATTGAAGCTACATAAGAGAGATATAAAACTTAATACAATCTTCATTTTGAATAAATTATATATTAAAAAAAGTGTAAGAAAACTTATCATATAGTTGCATCAAATTTCATAAATAAATTAAAGAGACATAGGTAAAGTTGAATATCGTAAAATTTTGGCCGAAGATCAATTAGAATACGCATAAATCTTTTGTAGATTGTACGTAGTAGTATATGTATTTTGTGTATCTGAAAGAAATTAGAAAGGAAGAAAAAGATGTGAATATATTGATGGATTAGAAAGGAAGAAAAAGACGTCAATATATTGATGGATTTTTAAAAAAATAATATAAAATGGAGTGTTCTTCTTTTCCCTTTTTTCCCCCTCTCGCTCTCTTATATATATATATATATATATATATATATATATATATATATATATATATATATATATATATATATATATATATATATATAAGAGAGAGAGCGAGAGGGGGAAAAAAGGGAAAAGAAGAACACTCCATTTTATATTATTTTTTTAAAAATCCATCAATATATTGACGTCTTTTTCTTCCTTTCTAATCCATCAATATATTCACATCTTTTTCTTCCTTTCTAATTTCTTTCAGATACACAAAATACATATACTACTACGTACAATCTACAAAAGATTTATGCGTATTCTAATTGATCTTCGGCCAAAATTTTACGATATTCAACTTTACCTATGTCTCTTTAATTTATTTATGAAATTTGATGCAACTATATGATAAGTTTTCTTACACTTTTTTTAATATATAATTTATTCAAAATGAAGATTGTATTAAGTTTTATATCTCTCTTATGTAGCTTCAATCAGTGGTTATATTTAGTTATTTATTTTTTTCGTTAGTTGGGATCTGTTAAAAATGAAAGGGTCATGGAGTTGTTCTCGTCTTGATTTAGATGTCAGTAATGATAAAGTAGGTATTGTTAGGCTAAAAATAATATATTATTTTTTTAATTTTATCAAACAAAAAGGAGAATTATGTTTACAATTCATTATTATTTGTTTGGATTCGAAAGTGTATGCTTATGTTGACGTTGATTTTAAGAGTAATAAAAATATAAAATACAAAATAAAAAGATATAGAAATGATGCCATAATCATATATTGTATCCCAACATTTAGATTTATTTTACTTTATTTAGTTTTAGTTATAAGGAAAATATATATATTTGTGATGTTCTGAAAATTAAGCAATTATAATCAACACCCAATATGATATAAACTTTCAATTGTCAATTGCAAGTGTAAAATTGAAAAACGCTAAAACTAAAGATGTTTTTTCACAAGGTAAGAAATCGTATCGAAACACTCTCTCTCAACACAAAAGGCTCTAAAATACTTTATTAGTTGATTTTTTCCGTATTTGTTGTTTACTCTCTTGTATAAACAATCATACATACTAATAAAATACACACTTCTCTGCAGCAATAAAATTTATAAAACAACTATAAACTATTTAGAATTCATCTCTTTTCACTTGAGCCGCAGATCTTTCAGAAACTGTCTCTCTATCTTAACGAGATAGTAGTAAGGTTTGGGTACACTCCAACCTCTCTAGTCTCCACTATATGGGATTTCACTGGATATGTTGTTGCTGTTGTTATGGAAGTAAACATATAGTAAGAACATCGTCTCCTGTCATATTTCTTTGTATTGTCCACCATAGGCAAGCTGAGACTATTCTCCACCAGTTCTTTTGTCTCTTGCTTCCACCTCTCCTAGTCTAGTAGCAACTCAACAAATTTGCTAAGTTGAGAAAGAATCGGGTGAATTTAAATGGTGTCCAAGTAAGTTGCCCTTTTGGCATGATAATTAATTTTGTTGCCCTTTGGAATTTTCAAAAAACAAATTTTACACTTTTGACTTCGAACTCCTAATTAAGTGGTATCAAAGCGGGTTATCTCTGTAGAGTCTAATAACTCAAGATAAGATCACTATGAATTCTGCATCTTCTATTGGACATAGTGAAGGTCAACACATCAACATACCACCACTATTCAATAGACAACACATTGTTGAAGGTGATAATGGAGGATTTTCTACAAGCTCGGGAGTATGAGTTATGGATGAGAGTTACTGATGGCCCTCTTATTCCTATTATGAAGGATGATGATGGGAAATACATTCCAAAGCCCAAGGCACAATAAGGAGAAGCTGATTATAGAATGGTCGCAAAGAATCCTTGTATGTGGACTTGGACCAGACGAGTTTAATCGCATCTCTGACTTACTACAACGAAACAAATTTGAGGATGATTAAAATCACATGAGTATACCTCAGTGGATAATGAAAATTATGCATACTACCTTTTGATCATGGATTTTATGCTCAGTCTTATACATTTAGTTGTATGTCTCTATATCACTTTTAAAGTCATGCTACTACGCATTATAACATTGTATTTGCATTTATCACAAGAGAGGAGAGAGACTTAATAAAATTGGAGCAAAATTCAGTATTACCCAGAGATATAAGGTACGTGCACTACATTTATTCATAATTACATATTAAATCAATGCACATGTACCTGTTCCTTCCACTTGTCATGCCCTCAATACTACTAAACAAATATCTTTTTAAAAAGTCTATTTAAAGCATTATCCCAGTGTGATGGTCTATGGTTGAGATGACTTTGGTGGATAACACCTCTACTTTGGTGCCTTATAAAATAGAGGTTGGGGTGTAGAAAGTAGGTAGTGTTGGTTCTTAGGGGGGAATCTGTATTGTGTGTGTATAAAATTATCGAGGATGTTTTGGAAGATGTAACTTGTGAGGGAAATATGTTGGGGACCCTACAGTTGAACAAAGTTCAGTTGTTAGGCTCAACTTGGGTGCATCTAGTGAGGGAAATCAATAGGGACCTCTCTGTCGAACCTATCTCTTCTATTGGGATCCATATAAACTGAGATTTAGGGTTGATGTAAAAAATTATTGTAGTTGGTGCTGCACCTGATAGTACCATGTCTAGGGATCAGATTTGAAGAACACGTTCCTCTACAAATGATGTTGAATTTGTTCATCGAACTAACTCAGTTAAAATTAAATATGACCCTATTGAAATTAGAGTTTTGAACTTTGGGAAGCGGAGAATGCTCTTAGGCAAGGTGATTACTGATTTGTGGGTTAGAGATGAGTTAACTACTGTGTCTTTGGAGGGCAAATGGTTTATTGAACAACCAGTTCCTTAAAGGTGATACAAAATGAAAAAATAAGCTGAAATTGAAGTCATATGTGTCACTCACCAGAATGTCATGGACTACCTGCATATGAACTATGATCTTGAACATGTAGGTCTGCTAAAGAAAAATGAAACACAAAGCTCAAGGTTGAGCTTGCATAGATCAAGGCTAACTTTGAAATTGAGAAGACTAGTTAATACAAAAGATGTTTTTTGTGTTGTTGAAAAAGGGCTTTTACTTACCCTCTCATGTCCGATCTTTTGTTATTGTCTATCCACTCTAGCCTTTGACCTTCCTACTTTTACGATATCACCAGTGCTTGATTCAATATTTAATTTTGATTACATTTGTGGTGTATATCTTCTTGATTAATACTAATGTTGGGTTTGAGTTTCTGGTTCATGTCTATCTCCTATGTTTGTGTAAATGTTGTGTTATAGCTAACTGAGTTCTTGATTTTTAAGTTTTTGTGTTAGTTATAGACTCAATGGCTATGAGTATCGAATTTGCTTCTCTTAGTGTGGTGTATGCCTTCACAGTGTTTTATGATGTGAAAAAGGGGAAGTGCATGCTTGTGTAATATTCATAACCCAATTGGTCTAATTACTTGATCCTCTAATGTGTTTGCTTTATATATTGAGTTTTAAGAAATTGACATAACACAGATTGATCTATTCACATAAGAAGGAATGGGTTTTCATTATCCAAAAAAGAGAACTTGTTAGATCGAGAAATAATTGATAAATAGAGGAACAGAGAAAAGGAACCGATTGAGTCGATATGTCCCTTTCATACCGAATCCGACCAGGATAAGGAGAACCTCAAACACACGAATTAGAAGTTATAAAGCGGTGGAAGGGTTGTTTTTTCGAAAATAAACCAATGCAAAAAGGTTTCTTTCATAAAAGAATTCTTTTAAGGAAGAGGAAGCTTAATCATTTAAAATTTATTGAATATAAATTTATAAAATGATTCGGATTATATTAAATTCATAAATATATTATTCCAAATAAATATTATGGATTGATATAATTGGGTTAAATATTTAAGTCCAACAAATATGGATTTACTTAAAATCTAAATTAATTGATTTGGGCTACAATAGATGAACCCAATTTGTTAATCCCAATTTTATGTCATTCTTGAGGCCCATCTTAGCGTCACGTGGGTAAATGATGTGGCATGCCAAGTCAAATAAACCAATAGAATCATGACACGTGTCAAATATGACCAACCCACTCATAAATTCTATATGTCATGTCACTTAAATCTGATTGGCCGAAGGGAATCCTATTCCAATCGCAACTCCTCTATTCTAAAACAATTAATATGGTTCCTCATAATTCATAAAAGGGACAAAAAATGGAAATTGTGCACCATAAATAAGAGCTAATAAAGAGACCCGCAATTCCGTAGAAAGACATCATGATTCCTTGTGGAAAAAAATGATTTGCAATTCGAAACAAAAAGCTAGAGAAAATCCATGGTACAAATGCCATAAAATTCTCTTTAAACCTACAAGTTTAAGAACTCAAGCATTCAACTTTAAGAACGATCAAGATCAAGAGCATTGGATTCAAGAACAATCTCGAAGACCTTGAATTCAAGTAAAAGTCAAGGTCAAGATAAAGTTTTGTAATACCCTAAAACGAACTAAGGTGAACTAGAGATTAATAAATGTTTCATTAGTTAATTTTATGTTAAAATGAATTATAATGATGTCCTTAGTCAGTGTATGAAATTTGGTGACGTTTCGAGTTCAAACGTTTATGACGTTCGGAAGGTATGCCTTAGAAAGTGCTTGTGTGTCCTCATGTGTTTTAACGAGTTTTACGTGTTCGTTTTAAGTGAAATTGATGTGGAATATTCCTAAGACCTAGATGACCATGTTCAGGGGTTCAACGTCCGGGTACGACTCCACCTAGGACCCACAAGGGGTCCTAGAAGAGGACCCAAGACTTGGCAACCAAGCTGCCAAAACTGGGCAATCGACGCCCACGGTCTACTGGCCGTAGTCTCAACGACGCCTCAAAGTTTAGGGGGCGTAGTCAAAAAATTAGTGGGAGATTATCCCCCAAATAAAGAGCCTCTGAATACCATCGACGCCCCAGCAAGACGGGCCGTCGATCAGGCGACGCCCAGTAGCTTGGGGTAGTCGATAGGCACCTGACGATTTGTTGCCAAGATTGGGGTGTTTATGTAAATTCACCCCAAGTATTTTATGAACCTAGGATGATTATTTTAGGGTGTTTAAGTTATACTAAATTGGTTTTAAGTCCTAGACCTAGACAAGATCCCTCATTTCAAATATTCAAACTCTCTCTCTAAAGAAAGACTCTCCCAAAACCCCATAGAAGCTTGGATTCAAGGAAGCGCTTGAAGGGCTGGTGGTGGACGTGTTCTTCATCAAAATTAGTGTTTTTTCTTCTCATTTAGGTATGGTAGTCATCCTTTAACTCTCTTCCATCGAGGAGTCATTTCTAAAAGATTTCAAAAAGGGTTTTCAAACTCTATCTTCTTCTATCTTTGACTCTAAGCATGGGTCTTCATATAAAAATATATTAATCATTCAACTGTGTTGTTTTTAGTGTTAGTTGGTAATTTTAACATCAAAACCCTAATGAACCCATGCTTATGCATATTTCCAACTTATAACTTAAGAAATTGGTTAAATGAACATGATTGTGTAGTGTTTGAGCTTTGGTTTCTTCATGTTGATATTATGGTTTAGCTACTGCCCAAAGGGCTATTTTATGATGAACTATTGGGTAAATTGTGAATAGGTGTTGAAAGCTTGGATGAATGGTAAGTTGGTCTCATTGTTTAGCTCTTATTATAAAATGTTCTTGAGTGGTACGGTCCACCTTTGGTGGCGGTGTTTACTTGAAATATATGAATGTGAATCTACTTGTGTATTGTGAATAAGGCCATGAAGGCATATTATGTGAAGTATGATAATAATGATGTTGTTCTTGTTGATGTGTTTTATGAATCTTGTTATGTGAAGTATGCTAGAGATAATGTCTAAAGGAACTATATGATTATGTGAAGCATGTTTAAGTGTGTAATATGATGAATGAAGGTTTAAGCATGTTTAGAATTCAATATTGATAAAATGGTGATTAGGTGAAAGGTGTGCTCACATGTACACTCACACACTCATACTTGAAATAATGAATGAAGTTAGCAAATGTGATTAAGGGCAGTTTTGGGGTGAACACTCTTTGAGTTGAGATGAAGTGCTTAGTAGCAATCTCACTATCTTCCAAGAGCTTTCTAAGATAGGTCGGGGGATGGATGCCCTTCGTGAGTTGAGATGTGGTGTCAACTAGTTATCCTTAACCTATAGTATATAATGTTGAGACTCCGTGGGGAAGTTATGCTTAGAACCAATAGGATATGAAGAAGGGGTGGTTGCACTTCATGAGTTGAGATGTTGTACTACAATGTACCTCACTAGATGAGTACACCTCGTTAGTACAGAATGCGTTACTTAGTAGCAATATCTTAATCCCTTAACTATGCGCCCGCATAGGTTAGCTATTGGAAAAGTCATGTAAAAGCTAAAAGAATGACCCTACTCTAGGCAAGTGGGGATACCTCATTCGATAAGGGCTAATATCGGTATTCCATGTCTAGCTCTCACGGTCTATGTCGGTAAGCTAGCCCCCCACAAAAGAATGAATGAACTAAGTCTCCTAAAAGAATGTACTACTTAGGGTAGGTGGTGGTATGGGAGAAGCAAAATGTGAGAACGACTTTCCAAGCACGTCCAAATAAAAAGTCGAAACTAAGTGAGATGCAAGGAAAAAAATATCCCTTCTTGGATTCTGACGTTTATGATATTTTGATGAGTTGCTCAAGTTAAAGCTCATTGACTTTCTAGATATAAAAGTGACCAGATAAAGGTGGAAAAGCTAATGAACCAAATTATTGCAAGTATCATAGACTTGTGAGTCATCCTCTTGAAAATTGTTTTGTCTTCAAGGATAGAGTGATGTGATTGGCTAAAGAAATCAAAATTGTCATTGATGATGAGAAGAATTGTTAACTAGATCTCTATCACATTCGGCTCACTCGATCCGATCCAAATATATATCTCTGAAAATCATAAAGACGAGTCATTGGAGTAGGAAAATTATATAGATAGTGATGAAGGCTGAATTCTTGTAACTAGGCGAAGACACAACAAGTCATGCTTATGAAAATAATCATCCAAGCGAATGATTAGAGGGAAAATGGTGAAGAAATTGGAGAAGCAGAAATAAATCAAGCACCCAAAGAGGGCACATGTAAAAGCGCAAGAAACTTCGACGTCCTTTGACTCTAGAGAAATTCTTACCAAGTTCATTCGACATAAAGTCTACTCAAGACAATGTCGAGGCATTATATTTCAATGAAGATAAAGCATAAATAATGAAGGTGCCTACTACTAACAAAGAAGGAACAATGAGTGAATCCTCACCAAAAGCGTCTCCTAGTGACAATGAAAAGGCAATAAGGGAAATCTCATCAATTATATCCCCTTCACCCTCTGAAAAACCTATCAAATCTTCTTCCCAAGAAGCACATGTATGTGATACAAAATCACATTTACAAATAATTATCTTCTATTTGGTGAAACACTACACAATTTTCCTTTGTACATGGTAGGTCACGTGCTAGAGAAGAAGATAATAAAATCTTAATAGATGAAGGATCCGGAGTCAACATTTTGCCTATCCACACATTGAAGAAACTCAAAATCACAACTGAAGAACTTAGTGAATGTCGTTTGTTGATACAAGGATTCAATCAAGGGGGACAGAGGTCCATAAGCTCTATTAAATTAGAGATCCACATAGAAGATTTGTGATCAAGTGCATGGATATGTATGTGATCGATGCAAAGAGTTCATACAATATATTACTTGACAGGCCTTGAGTTCACGTGAATAGAATTGTCTCATCTTCTTACTATCAATGTTTGAAGTATCTTGAAGGCGAGATTGAAAGGAAGATAGTTGCAGATGATAATTTTTTCACCAAAATTGAGACGCACTTCGTCGATGCAAAATTCTATTTGAAGAATTATGTTGTTAAAGGGACAAAATCTAATGATGTCAAATCAATCAAGTCTGATAAGATACAAGCAAAAGAGTTGATGTGGCTGTCGGAAAGGTAAAAGATACACTAAAGAACTTTGTCCAATTCTTAATGAAGGGAAGATCATGTCTTCAAAGAAGAAGATAACTTGGGGACTTCGCTATGTTCCAAAAGATAAAGAAAGAAGAAGGTCGATCATATAACCTTAAAGAAAATTTATTGAGAGGGTAACTCTTCCAATCAGATGAATCGGTGCAATAAACTTGCATTTGAATACGTACGGAAGTCAATCTAAATCAAGTGCAAGATATGGTTCTCCTTACAAAACGCACAAGAGAAGGTTTTGATATCAATGCTTACAAGTTACTTGTGAAGGCTGGATACAACCCTAATGAGCCATCAATGTTAGGGAAAACCCATCAGAAGATACAACTAGGCAAACACGGGAAGACCTATATTATAGCCAGCCACCATCAATTCACATTTCCATAAGAAAGGAAAGCAATAACCATATAACTTTCAAATATGAGGTCACTACTCCCTAAAAGCCTTCCGTCTTTGATCGACTTGGAGAATGGACTACAAGAACTTCTGTTTTAGAGGTCAGGTCCATTGAAGAAGAATAACAAAATTCTGAGAAGTTATTTAAAAGTTACAACTCCTACTTCACATTTGATTAGAAAAGATTTCAAAAGTTTGATTCCTTTTAGAATAAGGCAACAAGTGGAACTTATGGTTTCGTGCAAAGATGAACTCAAAGCAAAGGCACACACTGTGGTTTACACCAAGGAGCGCGAGGAAGATGAAGAAAGTGTTGGCTTCTCATATCATGTTACAATCCAAAATGAGTATCATTATTTGCCTCAAATGAAGATTGATGAAGATTTAGAATACATTGTCAAGTGTTGTCATATATCTGTCAGTGACAATGATCCTTTATAAGAGGAAGATGCTGGAGATGCTCCACCAGAACTTGAAGAAGGAGTAAAGACCACAATAGATCCTTTGAAGGAAGTTAACCTTGACATTGATGAATACCCGCGGCTAACTTACTTGAGTTCCTTTCTAGAAGTTGATGAAGAAATTACGTATCTAGATAAATCTCCAGTTTTGGCAGCCCCTATACCTGGAAAGATGTTGATATTCTACATTGCATCACAAGAAAGGTTCGTAGGAGCCCTGTTAGCTCAAGAGAATAGTGAAGTCAAAGAAAACTCTCTTTATTACTTAAGTAGAACGATGAAGCTGAATGAGCTGAAGTGTTCGCCAATTGAGAAGTTGTGCTTGGCACTTGTCTTCTCAATTAAAAAGATGAAGCATTATTTTCAAGCTCATGAAGCCCGACTTATTTCTGGAGAAATACCCATCAAGTTTGTTATCTCAAAACCGGTCATTAGTGGTCGAGTAGAAAGATGATACCTCCAATTCCAATAGTTTGAGATTTTCTACATCCCTTAGAACGTTGTGAAGGGACAAGCATTAACGAATTTCTTCGCAGACCATCCGATGCTTGACAATTGAGAGTTAACGGATGAGCTTCCTGATGAAGATGCAGTCTATTGAAATTCAACCTCCTTGGAAAATGAAATTTGATGGGACTGCACATCATGGTAGAGTAGGCGCTGGCGTAGTGTTCATCACTTCACAAGAGGAAATTCTACCATTCTCCTTTACTTTCAAGCAATTTTTCTCCAATAATGTCGTTGAATACCAAGCGTTGATACTTGGACTTGAGGTGGATGTCGACATGAAACAATTACACTTACAAGTCTTTAGTGACTCTAAGTTGGTGATCAACCAAATCTTGGGAAGTTATAAGGTGAAGAAGCCCCAATTGCGTTCTTATCATGATTATTCTCATAAGTTAATTGGATGTCTTGGAGATGCAACCTTTCAACATGTGCGTAAAATGAAAAATAAGAAAGCAGATGCATTGGCTTCCCAGATGTTCAATATCCTTTTCAGATGTTCAATATCCTTTTCAGAAGGACATTTTCATAACATTCAATTTATTATAGAATTACCCTTGACCATATTCTCATCTCCAATAAGGTCAATATGATCCAAATGTTTATTTTACAACACAACCATAACATAATATTTTTCACCAATATTCATGTCTATACAAATATATTTATTTTAATAGACATATATTTTCATGAAAAATCACAATATTTTAAGAGATACATTTTCATCAAGGAAAACAATTATTTTGAACGAGTGATATAATTTATCGTTTTATACTAGTCATATCATATGCTAGTATAGAGAGACTCAATGAACACAATATCAAATATACTCTAAGAATTTTGTGGGTCTAACATAATATAAGAATGTCATTAAATTTAATATCCTGTACTTTCATATTAAAATTAGATCGTCAATCTAATTTTATCTTTATCACAAGTAAAAAATCCCCACATTTTAAATATGTTACAAAAATATTTTTTAAGTATTTGAAATTATTTTCCACAAAAAAAAATTCATGCTTTCAAATTGTATACCATCAAAATACACATTGGCAACACGGAACCTTCTTTTGGAGATTTAATCTATAGATACACCCATTGTAGGCACAAAAAATCATTAATTTTGTGTTACTAGTATTGTTTTTCCTTTTTGTCACAACTAGAAATACCACTTAGTATATAGAATACCAACAAGAAATATTTCATCTTTATACAACTTGTTTCTAGTTTAACGATGAAGTTTTTATATTCTTCTATCGTTAACCAAATGAACCTTGAATTCTTATGAAATTTTTATATTATTCGAATCAGTTTCACATACAGATAGAGTCGTAAACCAAAAAAGTTTTTATCTTCAAAAACCTTGAATACAACATTGCTTCTAGCTAAAGATGAATATTTTATCTTTTTCAAATCATTTAGCATTAATATACATGATGATGATTTTGTACACTTTAAGTCAGAATATTCATTTAAACAGAGTATTTAACAAATTGGTGAAGTTTCATATTCTCCAAACCAAAGCACAATCGTATTTCTTCGTGAAGTATTTATATTCTTCAAACCAAATGAGTAAAAAATGCAGAAGATTTTAGTCTCCAAAATTTAAACACAATCAAATTTCACATGGAATAGAAAACTACAAAAGTTTTTTTTCTCCTCTAGACAGAATACACATTAATAGTGATAAAATATATTCTGAGATCATCATATAATGACCATCTATCCTAACATTTATGAAATAAATCTCATAACTTATTAATGATAGAAAACAATCAAGGAAAATAAAGAAAAAACCTCATTTTACCCCCATTGAATCATATTCTATTTGTCAACAATGATTCCAACAAGTCACTTTTCTTGCTTTTTCCTTCTTTTCCAGTTTCCATCATATTCCAATTTTCCTAAGAAGACATTGAATTTCAACGAGAAACTAAACTCATGTTCAAATATTGTTAGGAGACTACATCTATTCATTTACTTCTTCTCATAGTTATATAAAATATAGAATATAGGGGAAAAAAAATTAAAGTGCATATTTTAATCTTTATGCAGAAAATAGTTTTTCTTATTGAAAAAAAAACTGAAGGGATGCAATGTTTCGATGCACTTGGAAATAAAATAAAAATAATTTTACCCATCCAAAACTTACTACAGAAAATATACTCAAACATATTAAAATAGTACTAATTCATTCCAAATCTCTTTTATCATATGGTAAAATAATTCTATTTTTCTTCTTTTTTTTTTCACAAAAAGAACACAGAAAATAAAAGTTATTTTCTTGCCATAAAAAATATCATCAATATAATATTTCTTAAGCTTGTTATCTCCTGTATTCATATTAGAAAACCAGAAGTAATAAAAGATGAAAAGAAAAGAACTATCCGAGTCCACAGAACCCACTGTGTCCTTAAGAAATTAATCCGCTCAAGTACCCAAGGTTGTAGATTAGTTCATCCCAAGATAAAATGGATTAACCATTAAAGAAATACCGTTACCTCAACTTCAATAATTTCAACAAATTCAAAATGACAGCAACGATGAATATCACACAGACAC
>JABWTJ010000214.1:1342233-1352982 GCA_016801875.1 Solanum sitiens
GGTTTTCAAAAGGGTTTCTAAACTCAAACTTCTTCTAACTTTGATTTCTAGTATGGGTCTTCTTGTATTTAAGTTCTAATGGTTTAAATGTATTTATCTTGGTTTGAATTGATGATTTTGATGTTAAAACTCCATGAAACTCTTGTTTATGCATACTTCAACTTTTGGCTTGAAAATGGGTTATGTGAGCATGATTTGAGTAGGGTATGAACTTGGGTCTTCTTGTATTTGTCATGTTGGTGTAGCTACTGCCCTAAGGGCCTTAATATGGTGAAATATTGATAAATTGCTTATGGGTGATGATGGTTTGATTTGTTGATGAGTTGCTCTCATTGTATAGTTCTTATTATGAATTGCTATTTGAGTGGTATGGTCCACCTTATGGGTGGCGGTGCTAATTGATGAACTTGATGTTATTTAGTATGTTTTGAATATGTAATCTTGAAGGTCTAATATGTGAAATGAAGAGATATTGGAAATGGGTCTTGTATTGTGTTTGGTGTAGCTTGAATTGCATGTTTGACCTAGTTTATGTCTAAATGAAGTGTATGATTATGAGAAGCATGTAGAGTGTGTAACTTGATGAATCAAGGTTAAAGTATGTGTAGAACTTGATGAGAATGAAATGATGCTTATATGCAAGATGTGCACATGTACACACATACACACTTTAAAGAATGTATTATGCCAAGTTGAGTAAAAAGGGGAATCTTGAGGAAGACACACTTCGTGAGTTGAGATGTAGTGTCTAGTAGCAATCTCTCCATTCCTAGTGAGCTTTCTAAGATAGACTATTATGTTGAGAAATCCGTGGGGAGTTATGCCTAGCACCGAGATGATATGAAGGGGAGGTGGATTACACTTCGTGAGTTGAGATGTTGTAATCCAAAGTACCTCTTGAGATGAGTACTCCTCGTTAGTAGAGAGTGAGTTACTTAGTAACAATCTCCTTATCCCTTAACTATGTGCCCGCATAGTGTAGCTATTGGAAAGCCATGTAAACGCCTAAGAAGCAGGACCTTACACTAGGCAAGTAAGGATCCCTCATCCGATAGGGGTTAATATCGGGATTCCATGTCTAAGCTCCTCATGGTCTTGTCGGTTAAGCTAACTCCCACAAAAAGAATTGATTTGAAACTAATTATCTTGTGGTATTGTTTTGAAATTGGTGTTATTTATGTCGTGAAGTTGCTCAATCCACATTAGTAAACCAAGTAGGAGCATTGAGTGGGAGTAGTAGTATGGGATGCTATTCTCACATTGCACTTTGTGTGACCTATACCTACTATGGGAGAAGAGTACCTTCATGAAGTCCGTGTGAATAAGTACTATGGTGTAGTGTTATGGAGGATTATTGTGGAGTACTTGAGTAAATGGAATCCATTAGGATTACTAAGTGGGAGTGGTAGTATGGGATGCTACTCTCACATTGCACTTGGTATGACCTATATTTCCATGAGTGTTTTGCATATGTTAGCCAAGGGCGTGGATTTGATTTCCAACGAAGTAAGCCTAAGATTTGGTAGTTTTAAGGGTTGCTTTGGTGTGCTTTGAAGGGAGGTGTAATGAAAATCCCTTCTTTGGCTAACCTTAGGAGTCCTTAGGATAACTTGGGTTAGGGGGGGAGGGGCAACTTCAAGGAAAAGGGTTTCATATGACTTGGACCGTGCCTTTCACTGTAAGGTCTTCATTGTAAGAATTCAAAATGTTCACTATGATGCTTTATTCAATTTTATTGCAAGTTTAGCAAAGTTAATTGAAATGTTCCTTTTGTTTACTTTAAGTTTTGATAAGATAGCCATAAAGTGTTAATTGTTGATTCTTATGTGGGTTTGCTTCTAGATTCATGAAGGTTATATTTGAATTGCATAAAAAGCTATCTTTACTAAAATGTCCCTTTTTGCATGTTTTTGCATATGCCATACTTAGTACATTGTTGTACTAACCCCATACTTTTTTATACCTTATGAGTATAGGTTGGAAGCCCTTTTGGGAGGATCGGAGTCGAAGCTTGGGAACTTTATCTCTCAAGAATTTGGTATGTCCTCATATATTCGAGGACATAGTTTTATGTTTCTTAGTTTTTTTATTAATACTTAAAAATGTATTTACTTTTATCGTAAAGGGCCGTGTCCCTAAGATTCCAAGTTGTGTCTTTAAGTTGGCTTGTGACGATAAGATTTCTTAGTATTTATGAAAAGACTCCTTTTATTATTATTGTCGTGAAAAGTTTTAAATTCCGCACTACTTTTTATGCTTTATGTTATGAATGCTAGTTAGAGGGCTTGTACGAGACCCCAAAGGGGTCAAGTACGCCCGGTCATGATTCGAAGGTTTTCCCTAACTTCTAGGGGGTGCTTTCGGGTCGTGACATATTGGGACAAAGAAGGGATAAAATCCTTCACCCTATTTATTATGCCAGTAAGGCCCTTAATGAAGCTCAAAAGAATTATACTGTGACTGAACAAGAGCTTCTTGCGGTAGTATTTGCTTTCAAAAAATTTTGCTCCTATTTGCTTGGCACGAGAGTTATAGTGCATACTGATCATTCTGCCTTGAGATATTTAATTGCAAATAAAGATGCAAAAACGAGGTTGATTAGATGGGTATTACTGTTGCAAGAGTTTGACTTTGAAGTAAAAGATAGAAAAGGGATCGAAAATCAAGTTTCCGATCACTTGTACAGATTAGAGGATGAAGCTATGCGAGAATTGGGTAAAGAGGCTGAAATTGATGATACTTTCCGTGATGAGGAAGTATTGGCCGCTTCTCATGACTTGATTCCATGGTTTGCTGATTTTGCAAATTTCTTGGCTAGTGATATCGTCCCATCAGACTTGTCCTTTCATCAAAGCAAAAAGTTCATGCATGACATGAAAAAGTTCTTTTGGGATGAGCCATATTTATATAGGAGTTGTGCCGATGGGCTTATTATCCGTTGAGTGCCGGAAGTTGAGATTCTTAGTGTTTTGGAGGCATGCCATTCCTCACCTGTGGGCGGGCATCATAGTGGTGTCCGGAATGCCCATAAGATCTTGCAATGTGGCTACTATTGGCCAACCATCCACCAAGATGCTCATGAGTTCGCCAAGGCATGTGATAGGTGCCAAAGAGATGGAGGTGTTTCTAGAAGGTAAGAGCTCCCTTTAAATCCCATTCTTGTAATTGAGTTGTTTGATGTGTGGGCATTGACTTTATGGGCCTTTTTGTGAGTTCTCATGGAATGAAGTACATTCTTGTGGCGGTTGATTATGTGTCAAAGTGGGTGGAAGCCCAGCACTTGCAAACAATGAAGGGAAGAGTGTCACCGCGTTCTTGAAAAAGAACATATTTTCCAGATTTGGCACCCATAGGGCCATTATTAGTGATGGGGGATCCCACTTTTGCAACAAGTTGTTCAAAGGTTTATTAGAGAAATATGGGGTTCGCCACAATGTAGCCACTCCCTATCATCCACAGACTAGAGGGCAAGTCGAGGTAACAAACAGAGAAATCAAGCAAATTCTGGCAAAAATGGTGAATGCTAGTAGAACGGATTGGTTAAGAAGGCTTGATGATGCTCTTTGAGCCTACCGGACAGCATACAAGACTCCCATAGGTATGTCTCCTTACCAACTTGTATATGGGAAGGCTTGTCACTTCCCAGTTGAGTTAAAGCACAAGGCCATGTGGGCAATGAAAAAACTGAAGATGGATTGGAATGAAGCTGCGGAACAGAGATTAAATGGGTTGAATGAGCTTGATGAGTTTCACTTGAAGGCGTATGAAATTTCAGCCCTCTACAAATAAAAGATGAAGAAGTACCATGACCAAAAGATTGAAAAGCGCAAATTTGCGATTGGGGATCTGGTGCTTTTGTTCAACTCAAGGTTGCGCTTGTTTCCAGGCAAACTCAAGTCCAAATGGACTGGTCCATTCTTGATCGCTCAAGTGTTCCCTCATGGTGCAGTTGAGTTGGAGAACAAGGAGGGTGCACGGTTCAAGGTCAATGGGCAAAGAATCAAAATCTACCTTGGACATGCGGAGAATGCGAATGAAGTGGTTGAGGCATACCATCTTGATGAAGTCGGAGTAATCAAGATTCTTGTGTCGTGCCGCGACGTTAAATCAAGCGCTGATTGGGAGGCAACCCAGTATGTATCCTCTAGCCAACACTACGTTTTTTTGTCTTAATAGGAATAGACATTATTTTGATTTTTACTTATTGTCCTGTGTAAATTTTCTTTTATTTCTTTTAAGTCTGTTGGCTAGAGAGTAGTTTAGGGTCCGTTTCTAAAAAGTGTCCAGAAAACACAAAAATAATGGCTTATTGGGTGCTAAATGTGAAGGGACCAAATCACGAGAAATCTACAGAAATTGGTCTGGTGCACTAATCTACGGACCAATCGACGGACTGTCGTCCCATCGACGGACCGTCGATGGCATACGTGGATCCTAGGTATGATTTTCAATTTTGTCTAAGTTAGGGCATAGTCGACGGATCAGTCGACGGACTATCGATTCACTTACGGTCCATCAATGGGAATTGTTAGTTCCCCAGAACCTATGACCCGACCCGACCCGACCAGCGATATATTAAAATAACACCTTTTCAGTTACCCCCACCTTTTCAAATTCTCCCCAACCGTTTCCCTCCCATTATTCTCTTACTCCCCCACTCACTCCCACACTAAATCTACCATAATTCCCTTCTCATTTCCCATCTTCTCCAAAAATCCCTCAGTTTCCCTTTCCCAAACCCTTCTCTCCCAACTTCCCATCCTCTTCTTTCATTTCTCCGGTCGGTGTTCGAAGGCGGGCTCGGTGTTGATCTTGAAAAATTCATCCTCCCATTCACTCCACTACAGTATACAAGTATGCCATTCTCATCCGCTCAATGAATTCTCATTCATTTCCATGCAAAAATAATTAAAAATGTATGTGGGTCTTGACTTCGGGACGAAATTGCATGATTAACTTGTTAAAATTGGGTCCCTAGTCCCTTAGAATGATGGAAAGTGAATGGGTTTGGGGTGTTAGCGTCTAAATGAACTTTGTTATGTGTTTTGTTGTTTTCCGACTTAGGGCTTGATGGTCTTTTAGAATCTAGGATTGAAATTGCAATAATCGAAGCCCTATGAATGACAAAATGGTGTGTTGAGTGCTATATGAACATGATGTGTTGTAATTTGCTTAAAATTGTCCTTTGGGGGTGCAAAAAATGGCTTACCATAATCTGTCTCTGACCGATAGTACGAGACCCCGTTTACAGACCGTCGATCAATCGATGGACCGTCGATAGGGTCCGTCGATAGATGCACCCCATATTTGTTCAACTCTGGGATGATGGAAGTGGACTACAGTCTGTCGATTGATCGACGGGCCGTTCTGTACGTCCGTCGTTCGTATCTGAAACCCTATTTTCTGCTGCATTCTAAATTTTTCTAAGTGTCCAACGACGGAAGTGGACTACGGTCCGTCGATGCAAACTTATTTTAAATTATTTTGTCTTATTTTAAACTTATTTTAAATTATTTTAAACCTTGTCAAACACATTATAACTTATATTAAGTCATTTTGTCTTATTTTTGAATTTGTCAAACACTTTCAGAAGTAAAAATTCGACTTAAAAGTAAGTTTGACCAACTTTAAAGTCAATTCAAACACCCTCTTAAACTTTAAAACTTTGTAAACTTTGTCTATTCTTTAAATTGTGGTCCTAAAATTAGGAATGACAATGGAACAAGACATGTATTGAACGGAGCGGGATGGGTTTAAGAATATACGAAGCGGGGACAGGTTGAGGGCGGGTTGGACTACTTCGTAAAAATATTGAAGCGGGGCGAGGTTACAGATTTAAATTTTTGATCCGCAATTTCATACTGGGTTTTAGGAGCAAAAGTATTATATATACTCTTAACTTTAAAAAGTTAAAAAAGATTAAAACTAAATAGGGTAATATAAGTATTATTATATACATATATAAATCAAATCATGTACAGTTATAAACTATTTTGTATATGAATTCTTACTATTTATATATTAACTATCAATAATGTATATCCAAATATAAAAAAAAAATTGTATGTCGGGTGGAGAAGAAATCTTTGCTACCTAAAATCGAATATTTGTACACTCCCCAATTATTGTAGGGAAGTGATTTTGACATCGATTCACTTTGGAGTAAAATTCACGAAGAACACACTTGTCGTCCGGCTCGATAATTGTAAAACAGTCACTATTATGAAATTTCAACCGACAAATGATCAGTGGACGTTATTTCTACATAAATAGTAAGTATCAATTACTGAGGCATTACAATCTAACAAATACATACGATACACTTATGTAGAACAATAGAAGATATCTGATATCTTTTTCATATTTTGAGGCCTCATTCTCCATGACCATAACCATAATTTTAGTACATAACTAACATTACAATCTAAAAGATACATACGATACACTTATGTAGAACAATAGAAGATATCTGATATCTTTTTCATCGTCCATGACCATAACCATAACCATAATTTTAGTACATAACTAAAAATCCTCATGAATAATATTTTTATACCATCCCGCATAATAAATATTTCATCATGTTTCTTGCTCTATGGTGTACCTTCAACAGCATTTCCAAAACTGTTCAGTTTGTAGATATATTCTTATTAATGATACAGATATAAGCCAAGCCCGAAACGAGCACATGCTCTGCAAAATGCTATCTCCTCAGTAGCAGCAACCACATCTGTGTACTGTCCATTGCCTGGTGATACTGTTCCAGTTGATTCGCGATGTGCCTAGAACAATGTATAAGTACACACATCAAAAAAAGGAACCACAGTGACTATGACTCCAACAGGACAAGTGTTTATCGGAACTTGCAAGTGCTTGCTTGTGTTTTCAAAAACTTAGCAAGATCAATTATTGATCAATAGACTTCTCCATCTTGGTAGTTTTACAACATCAATAACACATGATACTTGAGCCAAATAAAGACACCTTTAGTGATGGTTGGGAGTGTATGCGTCACATTCTTACCTAAAGCAGAAAGGACACAGGGCCCACAACCTACATGCAAGCTAAGACCAATATAATAGAGACATGGTCCTTAAAATAGAATACTGAACAGTTGCTTTATCATTAAACCTGTCCATGCAAGCCCACTTTATCAAATGCGAAAGGTATCAGTATCACTTCCCACAATAAACAATTAAGGCAACCTTGCTGAAACATATGCATTATGGTGGAGTTTATAGGCCTACTCCTATTCCAGGATAAAACTCCAAAACCAGCTAGGTAACAGAAATTCCACTGGCTAATATCAGCCAAAGATGATCAAGAGTAAAGGACAGAATGAACTAAGCTTTAACCTATAACTAGAAAATTACAAAGAATTACAAACTTGGATTTTAGAAAATCTGCATATCTGAGAAATAAGAAATACAAACATAAGAATTGTCTTGCTGCAGTTAAGAAGACACAACCTTCGAAAATTTGGATCAACTATTAATTTTCTTTTCAATAAGTTCTAATAGACTCACATCAGAAGCGTGAAATGAAACTTTAGACTTTGGCTACAGCGTATTCTTCATGTCAGAGAAGATTATTATTAATTTGATGATGGTGGTGTCTATATCAACTTGAGCGCATCTCAACTAATGTCTGAGAAGATTACTGGTTTGTGTTCACAATCAAAAGATGACCCAAATTTTGGATGTAGAAGAGAAAAAGTGGAGTAGGGTTTTATCACAACCTAAATACATGTAAGTCTAGATCTTCACAGACTGGCAACACGACATAAACCATATGTATGCAGTGTATGGAGTTGTTGACCTGAATTTAATCAACAAATCTACAGCATATAGTAAAGCTCCCGCAAACATAAATATAAATAATCATAGTAAGAGGAAAACTAGCTGCAATTTTTATTAGACATTAAAAAATCTAACAAGGCTATCTTACGTGGCAGATGATAGGTTGGCCTCTGCCTTAAGTTGACAAATTCAATACTTCAAGCTCAAGATGTGCCAAGTCTTTGAGGAATTTTAAGGGCTATGACCTATTTATTTATTTTGTTAATCGCCTAATACTTTTTTCATTCTTATTTAAGCTTTGAGATACATCGAATACATCTTAAATACCTTTGTTTAATCATATACTAGCTAGTTCCATAAATCCTCACAGGAACAACTTTGTACTTCAGTTTTTTAGCAGACTTAGGTTTTCAATCTTGTAGAGCCCAAAAATTCTACCACTTCATCATTTGGCAATTAAAATGAATTACAATAAAGGAAAAATAAAGAATGGGCATTTCATGTTGGAAAAACAAAATCAAACAAGCCATACTGGCTGCATAATGATTTACTTCTAAAAAAGGAAGACTTACAGTCAATTCTTGATCAAGTCTACTTGGCCCTTGCTGCTTATTATCAAACATAGAAGCATATTCAGAAATGGTAAAGGGGGAAGAGGAAGGGGGGAAAACATAGAAAAAAAGGATGAGGCACTTATTCGGAGGAATGATCATACCTCTCCATCTGATCCGCGAATAGTGACACGATAAACAACTGTCACACTTCCATTATCTAAGAAAATGACATCTCGTACTTCCCCACACCAGCCTGTCAAAAGAAATTTAATCATCACATATGCTCAGAACACCAAAATTAATTCCAGTATTTACACCAGTCATCCGATATGCCACATTAAGGTCATTTGCATATACTTTTCTAGTCATTTCCAGAAAGAATTAAAAGAAGATAAATTCAAAAGTGTAAATGCTAGTGAAGTGTGCGTACGGTTGTTTTGGTTAATGTGTTTGATTTGCTTATTCTAAGTAAAATGTTCATTGTACTGTCCATGATTCATGTCAGCCTATGATCACTCAATTTTATTTGTCATTGATACATCACATAAGAAGCCACCCGATATTGACCACCATTTGTGTAAATGTTGAAATAAATCCTTTGCGATGTAAGAAAATGCTTATACATATAGGGAAAATCTGAGCTCATAGTGTTATATTTAGAACCCAATTAAGAGACTGTGCATCTGAGGGCATTTCTAGATTCTCCAACATTTTGGAGAGAAACAATATATAAGTGTATGAAAATCTAGCTAAAAATGCCCTCAGATGCTAGAGGTAATAGTTCTTCTCCTTCCTTCGATTCCACTCCAACATGAGGTAATAATTCTTCTTTAGTTTTTCAGTCATTCATGCATAGTTCCAACCTCAGTATCATGTTCCTTAAGTTTGTACTTGCATTTTCTGCGTATTTACATTTTTTAGAAATTAGTTCAGTCAGAAATAAGTTCTAATAGTTAGTGGAAGGGTTTGCAGTTCTTTCCCTCCTTATCCAGCTAGTTTAGAATTCATTAAAGGCCGAATGTTCCCAAGGAGGAGATATTTTAACACCTATGAACTCAGACTTAGAAAAGTGCAGCATAAGAATAACCAGAACCAGTGAACCACAACAGGGTTCACATACCGTAATAAGGTTCACTGTCCGTTGACCTATCAGTGGACTTAGGCCCTCCCTAGAAGAGGTGGACCACGGGAACCTTCACGAGTCATAGACTACCACACTAGCTATAGTAATGTGCATGGAAGTCAATAGAATTCACCAGGCTTAGATGTCAGACCACGGGACCCTTCACGAGCCGTGGTCTCGACGACGAGCCATGGTGGCTTCTGTTAAGTTGAGCAAGTACAGCCCTTAACCGATGTGAAGGACCACGAGGACCTTCACGGTCCGTGATCCTTCACATGGTCCGTGTAGTAGACCGCGGTAGGGAGGCCTTGAACCAGTAGCTACTGGACCAATAAACACGACCGACTCCACGGTCCGTGGTCCATTTGATGACCCGTCATAGGGGTCATGGTCAGCCCATCATTTCCTTACGTCAAGGGTTGTTTGGTCTTTCCCCCTATGCGTTGGACACCTAGAATACATCATTTAACTCATAAACTACGTTATTTTGGTCAGTTTAGCCTAGTACGCAAATTAGAACCTAACCTAATCAATTATTCAGCCAAGTCAAAGTGAAAATTAGAGCAAAAAACAAAGGAGAAGTCGACCAGCCCTAGATCCAAAACACAACAAGTTTTCATTAGTTTCAGCCCCAAAATCAAAAGATTTCTCCGTGGAATTCATCACCGAGTATGTGGGATTTCATTAGTGGGTTCCTTTCACCCATTAGGTCCCTAAATTTCAGTCATAATCTTGATTCTCTTAATATCATCTAAACCTAGGGTTTCTTAAATGTTAGAAATTGTTGGATTTTAGTTTTTAGAATGATCCAAGTCGGATTATCATTATTTTGAGTATCATTTTGTGTAGATTCTTTCATAAATTTGGAACCCTACTTATGTAGTTCTTTTAGTTGATGAATTACACATGCTAGGTTAGTTATTTCAGATATACATGCCTCAGAATTAAATATTCATTATCAGTACATTAATGTTGCATTTTCAATTAGCATGTCAGTATTTTGAGCTATCCAGTATTACAGTAATTTAGTGGTGAATTTTAATTTCATAATCAATTGGGATAAATTGTACCAAGTAGACTAGTGTCATTCACCCTCAAGTCCCAGAACTGCGTGCCCCGTAGGTTGTAAGTCCCCTCCATGGGCATCATTTTAGTGATCACGCCATCCATGCCTCTATACCTCTGATCGAGTATATTGGGTCCTCTCGATGGGGCATATACGTCGGACTCCACATTTAGCTTGTGTGGTTTTATGTCGATTATTAGTATCTAC